>MSJI02000431.1:0-26505 GCA_001931905.2 Cladosporium sp. IMV 00045 | reverse complement strand
GGCGGCCTTGGGCAGGCGTCGGGCGTGTCGCATGTGGAGAAGTCACTGCCAGCCAGCAGACATCGCTAGGGAATCTAGGAAATTAAGACGCGAATGAACATGATAAAGTACAAAACCCTGTCCTTGTTGGTTTCGATCTCTCAACGTCTGGACGTCAATGCGCGGCAAAATTGGATTCGGGTCATCCTGTGAGCAATGGAGCCATAGATTATTAGGCTGCACGGGCATATCTAGTCGACTATGCCGAACAGCGTTCTGGGAATGAGGTTCCGCCAACAGACATGGGATAGTGACCGCTACCACTGACATGGTTGCAAACACGTCATGAGGAAAGAGGCCGACAGCAAAGAGCAACATCGACCAGCGGAAAGGGCGACACAAGAAACATGCAGGCTGAACAGCTGCTACCGACATGATTCAAAAGAAAGAACGTCGTGAAACGACAGCGTGCGAGAGACAGCATCTTAGCATCAACCAATGGAGAAGCGACACGCGTGGACTTCTAAAGGAGAACTCGCCATTCACCATACAAGGCACCGAGCCGTACTCGTCCCTGCAAGCGCACCTGCCGGCAGCGTATAGAAGTATCTGTTGACCTGGAAATGCAAAGGCTCACGAGAATGATGAGACAGTCAAGTTCATGGAGAATGAACATAGCATGCACCATAAGATTCTCGTACTGCGAAGATCCAGACTCTATGCAAGAAGATTGATTCAAACTAGATCAAATGAACTATGAGGAAGACCAAACCCGACCCCCACGCAACTTTAATCAAAGAAAGCCCTCCTTCTCACCTCACAAAGTCGCCGAATAAAACACCGTCATCAACCCCGGCCCGCCACACAACTGCTTCTGATTCCCCGGACAAAGCATGAGCCCCTGCGCGGGACAAGTGATCAGCTCCGTGCCGCCGGCTTCGTTGACTTCGTCTCCGCAGTAGCATTCTTTGCCGTATTCGACGCTGCGACGGCTTGGTCAGTCGACGTTCCGGAAAGAAAGTCAGAGAGAAAGAGAGGGGAAATTGACAGCGAAAACTCACCCCGAGAAATGCATCTCGTTCCCCAGACAGAACTTGACGCACATATCGTTGGTCATGTGATCGTCATACTTGAACGGCCCTACCAACGCCCTCCCACCATTCACGAACGGATCCGTCAAGCAGCCTTTGTTAAGGTACTTCCCGACATTCGGCTTCGCCGCAGGCGGAATGAGACGGTCATCATCAGTCGCAGTATTGTTGTAAATATTAACAAACCCCAACCCTCCGCAGAATTCCAGCGGCGGCGCGTTCATGGTCCCGCCGCAGTTCCAAGTGCAGTCGCCGTGGCCGCTGGTGGCGGAGGGGTCGATGAGGTTGTCGCAGTGGCATTCCATCGCGTACTCGACGCCGCTGAGCCGGTAGCCGCGGCTGTTGCAGATTTCCTGGCAGAGGGCGACGGTCATGGTCGTGTAGTTGGTGTAGCTGTAGCCGCGCAGGGCGGTGCGGCCGTTGATGTCGTTATAGCAGCCGAGGTATTTTTGCGTGGTTCCGGGTGGGTAAGTTGCGCCGAATCGGGGTTTGTTGGTTGCGACGGGGGTGGAGTCGACGGTTTTTCTGATGAGCGGTTTGGGCACGCTGGGTGGGCAGTTCATGGATGATGCTGGGGCTGCTTCGGGGCCGTACGTGATGTTGATGCAGCCCGGGAGCTGGGGGATGAGACCTTTTACGAGCTCGTCGACCTGCGGCGGCCTTTCGGGACAGTTGAAACTGTAGCCGTTGGTCTGACTTTCTTGCAAGATCGGGCAGTTGGAGATCTGGCCGAAATCGTCCGTAGAAAGACAGTTCGCCGTCGCGTTCGCAAGAACATTCTGATCCCAGCCATTCTGAAAATCAGCGTGGAAACCATAGCCAGTCGGGTCTCCCTGTGAGAAAACAAACAAGCCTTCATCCGACCGATCGGGGACCAAGATGACATCGTAGAAGACTTCCAGGAAAATATGCGGGATCTGCACGGGATGAGAGGGCGGACAGATGCCCTCGTCGATCCCGCTCTGATACGCGACGTGTGAATTGTCGGCTTTGTAGAGATCTCGTCCGTTCCAACAGCTTTGAAAATGGATCTGTGCACGCATGCCGTACTTGCAGTTGGTGTCGTGCATCCAATTCTTCTCGACGATGATATCATCAATGCAGTTGAAACTGACTCTATCCGCGATGGGACGACCCGGCCACCGCGTATTGCCCCAAGTCATGGTTGTGTTGTCGTAGCTGCGAGCCGACTTGTCGCCAGAAAGCATCATGAAGCCCTTAGGAAAGGGCACCGTTTTGTTGACATTTGGCCCTCGTCCGAGATAGTACACCACCGCTCCGTTGTGGTGGACTTCGTAGAACGATCCGTTGGGGTACCTGTAGTAGAGCGTAGGCGACCAGTACGCGGACTTGTCGGTTCCAACTTCGCACGTCGTGCAGCGAGAATTGAGCAACGACTGGTAGGTTGCATTCACACCAATATCTATATTACGTCAGATATGCCATGTCTGGATTTGTGGAAAAGCTCTCAACATACTTGAACCGCCGACGATGGAGTGACTGTGTGCCGCCAGGGCTCCAGGATTGACTAGCGGGTCTATGCGGCCTTTTTGGATGTTGCCACAGTTGATACGGAAGAAAGCGTCGACGAAACCAATGAAAGAAAGCGCGACCGCGATGGTCGGTAGTATGCGCAACATAGTGGCTGTTGTAGGCGAATCGTATCCGGAGATCGCTGAGATGCGAGTCCAATCCCTTCGACGAGACCCAGAGGCGTATATCTAGCTGGAAAGTAGGAGGCCGGTCGAAGCACGGCACATTCCCGATTTGATGGATGCGCGTGGCCAGCAAGTTCCAAACCATATGATCGTCCTATTCAAGAAGCAGTTGTCAGTATTCAAAAGATTGGAGTCGTCGACAATCTGCGGAAGATCAGCCGAACAGTCCAAACGAAGACCGTATGATGTACACCGGCGTTTCTGTCAATATTGGAAAGCGTGACACGATCATGTCGAACCTAACGCGTAAGTCATAACAAAACCGCATGTCTGTGCGTGGTGGAATGGCGGAGGGAGGGTTGAGGAATGCAGCCATTTCGCGGCATAGACTTAAGCTTAAAAAGCAAGCCCAGCCTGCCTTTTCGGCGCGCAGGATCCGTATTTCACAGATCAGTGCAATGCAATGGGTACGACGTAGGTTGAAAGATCCTGTCCACCAGAGATCTCAAGCTGAAGGAAACGCGAACACTGCCGCCTTTTTCGCCGCATGTAATTAAAGGCAGTGCGTTCCGATGAGGACCAGGAGCCAGAGAACAACTGTGGCCAAAATTCTCAAGCTGAACCAAGTGAATCTGTTCCAAAAAGTTCTTTATTCGCTATTCTTCTTCCATGAGTTAAAAACTATCATCAAGAAAAAAAGAACTCAATCAAAATCAACTTCCCTCCCTTTGCATTTTCTCGTCACAATCCGTCTAAGCATTAGAAGCGTTCCCGATTCCCTCCCGAAAAAAAAAATTCAGAAGAAGAAGGAAAAAGAAAGGACAATGTGGTAGTGTATCAGAAGAGTTTCCCGAGAGCGTATTCTTTTATTTTTTCATCAACAAGTGGAGGGAGGTGATAGTCGCTGCGCGTCGGATACGCCTGCGCTATGCCGTTGGTGGGGTGGAGCTTTTTCTAATTTGGAAAAGCTCGAAATTGGAAGTTTTAGACAATTGAATTCTATGGTCTTCGACGAGGAAGGGTGAATGGGCCGCGTTTTTTGGCATTGAAGCTGGATGCCCGGTGTAGAAGAAGCTCAATGCGGGAGGAAATCGAGATCATCCGTCGTCAGAAGTGGGTTTGTACATGATGGTCGTAAGGAACTAGGAGATGTCAGCACGGAAATTGCGCAAAAGGAGAGTAGGGGGAAAGCAATACCTTTCTCTTATATCTCGTGGTGCCGCTCGTGGCCAAAACGCCGTTCTTGATACTGCTAGTAGCAAGATGATTAAGCACGGTGTGATTCGGCATTATGAGCACACTCGCATCGTCCTTGTGTGGAGTGTTGCCGTTGAGGATGCTCTTGCCCAGGAACATGGGAAGCGAAGGCGGCTGCGGAAGGGTGTTGATGACACGGGATGCGCGCTGAAACCTCTCATCGTTGGGATTGTTGTAAGTATCCAAGTCGAGCAAGAATTGCGGTATCTGCTTGGTATACGTCGCGGTAGGGAGAGGCTGGCGGGGCTTTTGCTTCTCTTGTTGCTGTTCTTGCTTGGGCGTCTGCGCCGCTGGAGATGGTGCTTGAGGCGTTTGGGATGAGGGGACTGGCACCGCTTCGGAAGCCGCTACTTTTCCGGTCGTAGGAGTCGCATCCGCATCTGTCTCGGAACCCTGCTTACCCGGCCGAGCAGGAAGTGTTTGTGTCGCGGACTGTTCTGCTCCCGGGACTTGCCCTTGTGTCATCGCCGCGCCTGGTATCGGCATCGGCTCGGCTGGCGCGGGTGCCTGCTTGTCTGCGGAATCGGGCAGCGGCGCCACGACTTCGATGTAGTTTACGAGGATGTTGGTATAATCAACGGTTGTAGGCAATTCATGGGAGGTTGTCATATCCCCATCGACCAGAAACTTCAGATGGTGCGTTCCAGGCTTAAGCTGCAGTGTAGTGGAAAACTCCCCCTTCTTGTCCTTGTGCAACTTGAACTTGCGGTCCCACTGAACGAATGTGCCGGTCACGTATACTTTCTCGCCGGGTCCTTTCCACTCTATCGGCATGGGCACTGACGGAGCGAGCGAGGCCTGGTCGGCCGTGAATGCCTCGTTGTCCCCTACATCCTCATCATCCACTGTTGTCGAGCTGAGCACGCTCGCCCGCCTCGGCAGACCATTGATGTCAGCCTGCCCAATGGGCGAGGTTATATCCTGCGGTGTGATGATCGGCGACCCTGGTCCATGTACCTCCTCAATAGGCAGCGGCAGTCTAGGCGGCCGACTAAAGTTGGAGGGCGGTAGGCCATAGGGCGATCCAGAATCGGCATGTCCGGAAGGGTATCTCTGGTCGGATTCCTTATCTGAGTATGTCGAGTGTTGTTGCGGTACATTCACCGGGCGTGTAGAAGGCGAAGGTGAAGGCCTGTCGTCTGATGTGGGCGAGGGACCGTGCGAGGCAGGCGCATGAGCGGACGCGGGGAGGGTAGCGGTGCGCGAGGGCGGGCGGTGGTGTTTGGAGGACTCGCTGCCCATGACGCTCGAGTCGGACCTCTGGCTCACGGAGGAGTCTTCGGGCTTCAGTCGAGGAGTGCCGCCGCTGGTGATGGAGCGGGCGCGGGTGTGGGAGGCTGCCGGACTTTGGGCGACGGTGGCATGGGCGTGGGCGCGAGTCGGCTGGGTAGCAGGTAGGGCGGTGCTGGAAGTCGAGATGAGAGAGGCCGTGGGCGGGGCGCCTGGTTTTTGGTGGGCGTGTGAGAGGGTATGGGCGCTGGCTTTGCGTCTGGCGACATGGCGGGCGACGGAGGGCGAGGTGGGCGAGGTGGCGTTGCTTTTGCTGTCGCTGGTCTGCGACTGCGAGTTCCCCATTCCGCGGTTCACGCACGCCGTGAGGCGTCGTCTCTGCCGCAATTCGAGACTGGCCTTGCACGCTCTGGCCCTGTCACTCTCACTTTGCCTGTCTCGCTCTCTCTCTCTCTCTCTCTCTCTCGCTCTGTTGGGACGCTGCAACTGCTCTTGGACGCGGATACCTATGAACAGCACATGCCGCGGCTTCCAATTGGCAGCGAGGGCGCAGGAGAAGGAGAAAATCAAGTGCGGGAAGCGAATCGGACGGGGGGATATGCAGTTTGTACAACGTTGACTGACTGCCAGCAGTACCGCGAGAGAGGTAGCTGGGTGAGAGCTGGCGTTGGCGGGATTCTGGAGTAGCAGTTGGTTGGCGGGCACTGCGCCGCGGGGAAATGTCGTCGATGGGTGAAAGTATGTCCCTCGTTTTGGGTGATGACTCGAGCAATTCGGACTAGATGGCACTAACATACTTGTGACAGGCGAACAAAGCGTCCGTGCTATAATAACACCCGCATCTGTGACAACTCCGGACCAGCCATAAACGTCCCACCACCTCCCTCTCTGCAGCTGACATGTGAAACTGACTTGAGGTCACGTGCGACGGAAGTCATTAGGTGGTGAATTGAATTCCTCGTTACGGAAGCTGTAAGGTTTCGAGATAGTGATGCAACTACAAATCTAAAGAGTACCCTAACCACGCCCACGTAGCAATCGTGAAATTCTACAAAACTCCGACACCGCTCCCATCTCGGGTGTCCAACCGAAAGGTATTGGTGGAAATCCCACCCATTGGCCTTGATAGAACGAAATCAAATAGGAAAAACTAGGTATAGACAAGAAGACAAACGAAAATGCCACGCCTGAATGCCGCCTGCGCGTGCTTTACGGGAGGTATTGAAGGTGACACGAGAGAAAGTCTTGCAGAGCACGCTAAACGCTTTCGAGTGGCAGAACGAAGGGGGATTCAACAAGCCAAAAAAAATAAAAAAAAAAAAAATCAAGAAGGGGTTATCTTAAAGGGGCAAAATAAATAACGTGTGTAGAAGAAGATTCTTTCGTAGTCGTCTCGGTGATGTTTCCTTTTGTGGTGGTCTCAAAAAAATCATTGACCTTCGTGGCACTGTGATTGACCGTGCTCTTGGTTCTACAAACCCTCCTCGCCGGCGTGGCATACTTTGATGCCCTTGCCCCACTCTGAGTTCAGGACTTGGTGGGCACTGATACGCCTCGTTGGGTTGGGGTCAAGGATGCTGTAGATGACATTGCGGCAGCGAGCCTGGTGATATGGTTAGTACTGTTTCAAAAGACCGCATTCTGTTAAGATAGCAAGTAGACTTACCCTATGCAGAGTCTCGATGGGAGTGTAACCCTCTTCGCTCTTACGGCCGCGAATGTAAGCCTCGTAGAACTCGTCCTCGTCCTTTTTGGCGACGCGCCAGAGGTGGCGACCAGTACGCATGGCCATGTAGATGACACCACAAGCCCAAACGTCCAGCGGACGAGGGTCAAACTCCCTCTCAATGTACTCTTCGGGCGCGATGTAAGGCGCACTACCGCACAGACCGGCAGTCATGTGTGCTTCTGTCTCCCAGGCCATGCGGAAGCATTCGCCATTGCCGAAATCAGTGATTTTGATGGCACCGTGAGTCGTGAGGAGCAAGTTCTCTGGTTTGAGGTCACGGTGAGCGACACCCATTTCGTGGATGTACTCGACACCGCGCATCAGTTGGAGGAAATAGCAGTCGGCTTCGGCGACTTCCAGCTTGCCGGCAGCGAGGACGAGTGAATATAGATCACCGCCTGCGCAGAATTCCATGACTTCGCAGTAGTCGCCCTTGGCATCGGCCAGCAAGTCCAGCGTATGAATCACATTAGGGTGGCGTAGTGAGGAGGAAATGCAGAACTCGGAGTTCAGGCGTTTGCTGTATTTCTTCTGATCTTCTGCTGGTCTTCTCCGGAACTCCTTGACAGCGTAGAGCTGTTCGTGTTTTGAATCGGCGGGGTCGGTCTTGTGGGCTATTCTCACGATACCGAAAGCTCCACGGCCAACGACCTCCTGGCACTTGCCGTACTTTTGAACCAGCGTGACCGTGTTGTTAGGACCGCCCTTCTGATCAGATGCCAATCTGTGCTTTTCACTCTTAATTTGATCAACCCAGTTGGACATCAAGGAGAGCGGTTGATCCTCGTGGTGCTCCCTCTTCTTGCCAGTCAAAAAGTCGCGGAACATGTCGGACAGCTTTTCCTGTCGCTTGGCGCTTCGCAGGTAGTGGTGGTGCTCCATATTGTCGTCAACCCAGAATCGCTTCGGCGCTGCAGCGGCGGCAGCGGCAGCAGCTTCCTCTTTCTTTTCCTTCTTGGACTCCTTCGACTCATTTCCATTTTTCAGAGACCCGGCAATGCTAACGGCAGCCGCACCGGTCCTTGACGATTGCCTTGACGGCTGTGCCGGGCGCTTTGGCTTTGTACTTGAGGCGTCCTCGGCAGCGGATTCGTCTAGGATGGCGTTCGGGACCTTGTCGTTGACTTTACTTTTGGTGGTTTCCCGTTCTCGACTGCTCTCGTTTGACGTCGAGTTGGTATGTGAGAACATGCGACTTAATCGTGTTGTGAAGGTCGGCTTCTTCTGGGGTGTAGGACGCGACTGGCGCTCTGACGAGTCTCGCGCATCGCCATTTGCCTGCGACGGGTCTAGGGAAGCCGCAGGTGGAAGGCTGGTTTCGCTCTTGTGTGAGTTGACCGAGGTCGAAGACGCCGTAGGCGCCGGCGAGGTTTGCACGCTTGGTTGGGCGCTCGGCTGGGCGCTCGGTCGCCTACTTGAGGGCGCAGAGGTCGGGCCAGGCGACTGCGGTTCCGTGACGGCCATGGTCTCGCCTTCGTTCGTTCGCTGATAATGCGCCCAAAGCTTCAGGTGGTATTACGTCGATGTCTTGGCGAAGTCGAGCGTCTGGCTTGCAGGATTCAAGCGCGGGCAGACGCCCGGAATGTTGGTGGAGGTGATGTCGACCAAAATCAGTGGGAGGTGTCGCGGGAGGTGGAAGAAGCGTGTACTTTAAAGTCACACACTGAGCCAGACAGGCAAAGCTTTTTGCTGGTGGTTGAAGTGGTTGTTGGCGAACTTTGCCCGGCGAAGACGGTGGGCGATGCTGGTGGGCTGGCTGGCTGACAAACTTGAGAGGGCCGGATGGGATTGCAACAAAGCCGAGGGTCTGGAGAGGCGAAGGCGAGCGACGAGTCTCGACGCAGCAGGGTAAGTCTGACCAACTTGCTGACGCTGAGTGTCACACGTGCAATAGAGTGTGCGCACGAGTAAACACGCTGGCTCGGTGGTTGCTGCGAGCCGGTGGCGGGCGACGGTGGCGGTGGGCAAAAAAGAGGTGTCGACGAAAAGCAGGCCCGCCCGCCCTAGAAAGTGACGGCAAGGCTTTGAGTGATGAGGGCGTGAGGTAGTGGGAGAGAGGGTCTTGCGCCAGCGCGATGCGCGATTTTGAGGATCCGATCTTTGCTTTGCTTTGCTCGCCCACGCGACGGCTCCTCTTGCTGTGCGAACCACGCCGCCTTTCGCAACCGATGGGGATGTCAGTGGTGAATATCACCCTCACACGTAATGCAGGCAGTAGTGAGAGAAGCTGTCAGCTGCTCCGGCAGAGGAGTCCTGAAGACGAGCTAAGTATCGAGGACATGACGACGAGTGTTGGCGGCGTCCGCGGGCATAATTGAACGAAGGCGCAGCGCGGGCGTAGTGAAATCCAAATCAAATTTGCCGGCCAAAGGCAGTCCGGATCAAGGAAGGACACACTTTCGCGGCGGGCCGTCCGTTGAAATATGTAATAAATCATCTGAGAGCCGGCCGGTGTGTGTGGCTTGCGCACAAAGGGGAGGAGAGAAAGGCCATGGCTCGTGACTTGATTCCTGCGCATGCTCACACCACGAAATCATCGCCTAATGCTTGCTTGCCGTCCTTACACGTGCGGATCGATGCAGGGTTGTGTGGACGCCCGGTATACCGTACCTCTTCACCGACTTTAAATTATCATATATATTGCATTGTATGCAGGTCCGCTACGCTGTGATACCGTTCACGTCTGGCCAGACGGGTCCTCTTTCTCCCTCGTATGTGCGTCCAATAGACGCTCCCGCCAGGTCGCAGGACGACACCGCCCATCTTACCTCATCTCCCCGTCTCAGCCGGTGCAAGCATGCAAAAAAAGACATTTATCAAACAGCGCCATGGCTCGCGTGGCATGTATTCCTGTATTCCAACCGGCACGTGTACCTGGCGGCCAGGGCCATAGGGGCTCGCGGAAGCAAGACAGGTACCCGAGCTCGAAATCGATATCATCCCATGTCTCGGCGGCTATCTCGCCTCTGTGCCCATGCCGATAGATATCCCCTAAACTCTGTATCTCTCCCTACAGATGGCAAGAAGGCGGGGTCGACAAGCCAGCCGAGGGCGAAACTGCAAAGGTCGCGCTCGACTATCGGGGCCTTAAAGCTACTGTCGTAAATCGCGCAGAGCTTCAAGACGTGGCATGACGGAGGAGATCGCCGGATTCATCCATCTTATGCGTTGTTCTATCCATCCATCATTGCTGGTATCCTGAACTTGGCCTGCATCATCTTATTGATGCGAGAGAGGAAGCGAGCAGTCTTGTGATATGGTTTCCCGGGAACTTGCAGTGCATCTCAAGCTTCGACCATGGCGCAAATATGCATGTACCAAGCAGTACCGTGGGATGTACATTCATCGAGTAAGCCTGCCACTGCCACGTCTTCGAAAAGCTTACGTCTGATCTTTCGCGGGAGTTGCTTGCGGAGTGTTTGTAGCACAAATGAAACCGTAGAGTTGAGTATAGGAACTACTATACTAGATCGATAACCGGTACCCATGACCCATGAGGTCCTCCGAATCCTGTCCTTACTCCCTGCTTTCCCAAAAGGTATATATTTTTACAATCGTCGTACAAGCTTGCCAAGGCAATCGCCTCTCTAGGAGGCACCAACACCGCTGAGCGGCTCGTTGGCAGGGTCGGCGTCGCTCTCAGGGCCGCCAGTCTCGCTGCTCTCGATGCGCGGTCTGGAGAGGGCTTCGAAGTTGCCTGTAATATGGTTAGTCTTGATAACTCTCTACCCGAATATTGGTCGCAACATACGCTGGAGGAGGTTCAGGGCGGTGCGCTGGGTGCCATCCTGAGCCTGGAAGCTGTCCATCTTCGCCTCGGCCTCAATGTACATGAGAGTGCTGGAAGCACGTCAGTCATTGTTTTCTCTTGACGCTAAACCATTGTACGATGCGAGCGACGAATCGACACAACATCACGTCCGCATATTCCACCATCTTTCCCTCAACCCGTATGGCGCATCACTCACCCCTTCGGCAAGCTCAAGAGGAGGTCCTTCTGGGGACCCTCAGAGAAGCTTGCGACCTTGAACCAGCTTACACCCCTGTTGCCGTTCTCGTCCCTTGAGCCAGTGCTAACACCGATAGCATATCTGATCACATCACGGCCAGTAGAGGTCGGGTTGACGGCCGGAGTGTCCGCGAGTCTGCCAATGAGCTGCATCTTGGCGAGCGATCTGGGAGTAGTGGTGGAGAAGGCGCGCGCGCCGGCGCGAGGCAGAGCATTGCGGAGAGCGAACATTGTGACGGTATGTGATTGTTTTGTTGGCGTAAGGAGCGTTGTGGAAGTCAAGATGTGTTGGAGGGCGAGGATGTATTTGATGATGAGCTCGTCTGTTCGTTTGGGGGTAAGCTGTTGCGCGAACGCGCCCGCGGGAAACTTTAATTTGAAACGGGGCGGCCTGAGCTTTGCTTTCCCTTGACCTCACTAACTTAACGCAAGACCCCGTTGGATGTAAGGGGTCGCTCTCCTTGTTTCATACTAGGTAATATGAGAACGGCTATTACTGCAAGGCTTAGCTCTGGGGTTGTTGTGCCCATGAATCGTTGCTCAGCAG
The DNA here is from genome assembly GCA_001931905.2 of Cladosporium sp. IMV 00045. Classification (NCBI taxonomy): domain Eukaryota; kingdom Fungi; phylum Ascomycota; class Dothideomycetes; order Cladosporiales; family Cladosporiaceae; genus Cladosporium; species Cladosporium sp. IMV 00045. The sequence goes on along the minus strand of MSJI02000431.1, from coordinate 15,005 downwards.
CGACACGACTTGGTTGTTCGAACGAGGGGTATCCGTCGCACACGATCTCACAGCTAAAGAGCTTCCTCGCTAGTCAACAATAACAGCACGAACGCGATTGCACAAATCATGGCACTGGATCGTGGGACTATAGTCAGCCTGCCCAGCATCCCCAGTCGCTTTTCTTGCACGTATATCTCCCGGATAAAGTCCCCTGGAACTGGTTCTAGTCAATGGATCTAGGGTTGGCCAGCATCATCTTCTCTCGGTCATGAGACGTTCAGTTGGTTGTCCACCGGTCTCGTTTACTCTTATTCACCGTTCGAACCTCCCTCCGTTGTTGTTACCTCATTGGTCCGGTGTACTATATGATCTGGCAAGGCGCTCGCTGGTTTTGACGATGACACCACGTCATATCTTGTACCATTGGTTTCGACATCATAGCCTTCGTTGGCAGAGCATTACTGACTCCAGTCCCTGTAAGCATTGCTTCTTAGGAGTACATAGTCTCCAGTCTTACTGGTTCCTCGTTGTCAACATGGCATCCAATGGGAAACTGCGTTTCCGTCAGGGTCGACCCAGAACGTCGAGTTTGGGTTCGCCAAAGGCGCCAGCGTCCTGATCACGTTCGACAGCAACAGCCCTTTCAGTCAAGCGGGACTTCCTACGGCGACGCGATTCCGGATCTTTTACATCGACGACGCACTCAAGAAGACCCTTTTCTACTACCGCAAGCAATTCGCGTCACTCCTGACGGTTTTCCGATTATCCAACCTCAGCAGAATGATGTTTCGCAGTACAGCTACGGTATGCCTGGACAGTCGGCATCACCACCCCAACTTCCTTCACCGCAAATGCCGAAGCAAATGCCACGCCAGATCCCATGCAGCAACCTATGCAGCAACCAATGCAATCCCCAACGCAACAGCCAATGCAACCGCCCCTAATGCGGCAACCAACTACTGGAATGGACCCAGACATGGCAAAGGCTCTAATGCAGAACACATAGCCGCTCACAGCCTACTTCCTTCGGTCATGCAGCTGGCTTGGCATGGCTGGTATCGAAACATCAATGCGTTGCTCAACGAACCTCACAACATTTTACGAGCATCTTTCGGGCCTCAGAATCTCAAGCTTTTCACTCCATATCAATTACAGATCGATACGACCTGATCATATAACTGACCTCTCACTTGGCGGCCTTGGCATACACCTTGGCGTAAACCTTGGCAAAAACGATGGTCATGTTTGACCCTAACTTGTGATTCTAGGTCGTTTTCGAGTAATCTTACACCCGTCAGAAAGAGGCAATTGCTTTTGATGTTCGATTCGACCTAGTCTTGGCGACATTTTTGGGCGAGCCTTGCCAGCCATGCCAAGCGTTTGCTGACTTCTCCTGAGCAACTTGAGTGAGCATGTCTAGGGTTAGGGTTGGGATGAGCCTGTACGGTGTTGGATGGGTAATAATGGCTTCCAGTGAGATCGACAAAGACGGAGACAAAGAAAGCTGGCAATACTTGATCTCGCGTTACACGCTTGTACAGGCCTCGGATGATGTTATCTATGGCGTCGTTAGGAGGTGCTTTCGCGACGGCAATATCGATCGTATCTACATGATTATTCGTTGTGACCATGTCTCCGTCGTCGGGAAGTCAAATGCATCACGTTCTATAGAAGTCGTAAGACTACAAACAAACGAACGCTCTTGATTATATAAGCACCATGTGAGGAACAGCGATTTGAAATGAGGCAAACTTGTGTACATTTCGTTGCTAGCTGTGATCGCGAGTATAAAGCAATGATGGAGACAAGACGTTCGAAGCTCAAAGTTGTGAAGTGACGCCACGAGTCCAAGCTTCAACTCCATCTCGGAGCTTCAGGCAACGCGATCGGCATATACACGAACACACTCCAACACGAATGCCTTGAAGTACTGAGTCTCAAAAAGCCTGAAAGATGGCATAGACTCTACCTACCACACGCGACCATAACACGACAACAAGCATGGCACTGGACCCTTCAAGCGGCTATGCCGCCGGCATAACAGACGACAACCAGATCCCCGTCTTCGACGTCCAGAAAGTCACCCTGCAGTTCGATGTTTCTGCCGACTTCGTTGCAGCTCAAGTAGCGAACAATGTCCTAATCCTGGCGCTCTCAAGTGGACGACTCCTGCGATTCGATTTAGACAACGCTGCCGACATCGACGACATCGATCTTCCCAAGCGCCCTGCTGAGATTGGCGTCATCCGCCGACTCTTCCTGGACCCCTCCGCCTCACATCTCATCATATCTACGGCCCTTGGAGAAAATTATTATCTACACACACAATCGCGACAACCGAAAGCTCTGGCAAGACTGAAGGGCGTGCAGATTGAGTGTGTGGCATGGAATCCGTCGCAGCCTACGGCTTCCACGCGGGAGATATTGATTGGTGCGGCGGACGGGCACGTATACGAGACATACATTGAACCGAGTACGGAGTTCTACAGGAGAGAAGAGAAATATTTGAAGAGCGTATACAGCCCACATGATGGCCCCGTGCTAGGCCTGTACACGGATGTATTGTCTGCCCGGCCGGACACAAGGAGAGTTCTAGTCGCGACGCAACACCAGCTCGCACACTTTTCTGGCCGCATCGGACGACAAGGCCATGAGGGCAGCGGATCAATATACTCTAAGTTGTTAGATGGGGAGACTCCGACGGTCCACTCAATAGAGCCAACTGTTACTGCGTTGCCATGCAGTCTAGCGATATCTCCCGATCCTTCAGACGCGGGTCAACCCACCATGGGAGATGATTCTACCGAGAGGGCTTATGCATGGCTGCACTCTCAGGGCATTTTCAATGGTGTTCTACTTTCCCAGTCACCAGACCCTGCGACACTCGGCAGGCAAGTTTTCCATGAATCACATCTGCTGCCAAAGTCGAAATTGCCCCCGATGCAGACGTCAGGCGGCCGAAACAGAACAGCACAGCCTTCCATATCCTCGATCGCATTGACACAATTTCACGTGCTGGCTCTCATGGAAGGTCGCGTAACAGCCATCAACCGCCTCGACGACAGCATCGTGTACAATCAGGTCGTTCTGGAGCCCGGCGAAAGCAATCTTGGTCTTCTTGCGGATCACCAGAAGAACACTTACTGGCTCTTGACTTCGTCAGAAATCTACGAGATAGTCGTCACGGACGAGACCCGGGACGTGTGGAGAATCCTTCTAGACCAGGGCAAATACGATGCTGCTCAGCTATATGCGAAATCTGCCGAGCATAAAGATGCGGTGGCGGCCGTGACAGGCGATTATCTCGTCTCACAAGGAAAGTTCTCAGAAGCCGCGACAGTGCTTGGGAAGAGCAGTAAGCCTTTCGAAGACGTTGCTCTTACTTTCATCGACAAGAACGAGCATGATGCTTTACGCAAGTATCTGCTTACGAAGCTCTCGAACTTTCCTAAAAGCTACACAATGCAACGGACCATGCTCACGAGCTGGCTTATCGAGTTGTACATGTCGAAGCTCAATCAACTCGATGACACTATCAGTACCAAGGCCGAACTCGCCGAAGGCTCTACCGCATCGGACATGCAAAAACAGCTCCCTATATTCCGGAAAGAATTTCAAGACTTTGTCACCAGGTACAAAGCGGATCTTGACAGCAAGACAACTTATGAGATCATCAGTTCTCATGGCCGAGAAGAAGAGCTTCTGCACTTTGCCAGTGTCACCGAAGATTACAATTTTGTTCTGTCATATTGGGTCCAAAGAGAACGATGGGCAGAGGCAATGGCCGTCCTCAAGAAACAGACTGAGCCCGAAATGTTCTATAAGTACAGCACTGTATTGATGACACACGTGGCTGTTGATCTCATCGAGGTGATGATGCGACAGCCTGGGCTGGAGCCGAAGAACATCATCCCAGCGTTGCTGAACTACAACAAGACTACAGCATCTGCGGTTCCCCTGTCACAGAACCAAGCAGTGAGGTATCTGCAGTTCTGCATCAACCACCAACATTCTACTTCGCCCGCCGTCCATAACACCCTCATATCTCTCTACGCTTCTCATCCATCCTCAGACGAGTCAGCACTACTCTCTTACCTTCAAACGCAGGAAGGGAACCACGAACAGAATTACGACGTCGATTTTGCCCTTCGCCTCTGCATCACACACAAGCGCGTGCAATCAGCCGTCCATGTGTACTGCACCATGTCTCAGTTTGTATCAGCCGTCGATCTCGCGCTAAGACACGATGCTGTCGAGCTCGCCGCGGTCGTTGCTGACCGACCGGGCAACGACGACGCTCTTCGCAAGAAACTATGGCTCAAGGTTGCCAAGAAGGTCATTGGCCAGAGCAAGGGCATCAAGAGCGCGATGGACTTCCTCAAGCGCTGCGAGCTCTTGCGCATAGAAGATCTGATCCCATTCTTCCCCGACTTTGTGGTGATCGACGATTTCAAAGAGGAAATCTGCGCCGCGCTCGAAGATTACAGTCGCCAGATCGAATCCCTCAAAACGTCCATGGACTCTTCCGCGACCACTGCTGCTTCGATTAAGACGTCTATCCAGGCTCTTGACTCGCGTTATGCCATTGTTGAGCCTGGCGAGCGGTGCTGGAAGTGCCGTCTTCCACTTTTGATGCGCCAGTTCTTCGTCTTCCCTTGCCAGCATGCTTTCCATGCTGACTGTCTTGGCGAGATGGTCCTGGATAGCGTAGGCATGGGCAAGGGAAAGAGGATACGCGAACTGCAAAGAGAGGTTGGCAGGGCTGTGGTAGGTGGGGCGAAGAGAGAGAGCATGGTGAAAGAGCTGGATGGGTTGGTAGCTGGCAGCTGTGTGCTATGCTCTGACATGGCGGTCAGGATGATCGACGAGCCATTTGTGACGGCTAGCGACGACAGAGAGGAATGGGCATTGTAGGAACGCTCAATAGCAGATTTGTAAAGAACGATGTAAGGAACGCTCGAGAGCAGGGTTGTAAGTCACTGATCATAGTCTCCGTATACCCTTCGGCAGCCAAGGTTTTGCCCGCCACTGGCAATTTGACCTCACACTCCAACAAGTCACTTTCATTGTCCCCCCGGCCGCTGTACCGTGGTAAGTTACTGCTCACATTGGCTTTAGTGATCCAGGTGAATTGTAACATCAAGACACGATGACAGACATGTTGCCTTTCACGAAAGCTCAATCTCATCCTCCGCGCTTCTTCTCAGACTCAAGATACAACATTACACTACAGCCGTACACCATACGAACAGCTTTGGCGATGCTACTCGGATTTTCTCTTTGACAACATGACACCCCGCGCATACCCAGGCTATGGCCTGGAGCCATACACCGCCCGACGCACATCATCTTCCAGCCAAGCAAGACAATACGTATCTCTCGCTGATCGTTACGTTCGAGTCAGAGGAATTGGTCAAGGCGGAGAAGGCGTGGTCATTCTCATGAGATCCATCGACAGAGGCGACCTTCGAGTCATGAAGACAATCCAACACACCAACCGACATCGACCGCCGCGCGAGGTTCGCATGCTCGAAAAACTCGGCATGCATCGGAACATTGTCAAGATGTTCGAAGCTGAGTACGACCCTGCGTCTGGCACGGCAAACCTCTCGTTGGAACACGCGGTCGGTGGCGATCTAGCGGGCCTGATCAAATACTGGCATACTCGGGGAATCCAGGCACCAGCAGCAATGGTTCTTCACGCTATGGTGCAAATTGGAGAGGCGCTGGCGTTCATGCATGGCAGTTGGGTCCGATGCAACAGATGCTCGGGCTATCATTTTTCTGCCTCTCCTCATTGCGCCATTGTTCACAGCGACGTGAAGCCCCAGAATATTCTGATTCGGTTTCCAGGGCATAAGAACGGGCTTCCGGACTTTGTGTAAGTGCATAGGATATTACATTCCTTCTCCTTTCCCTCCATCAGAATGACCTGCTGACTTGCTATCCAGACTCGCAGACCTTGGGATGAGCTTCCAATATTCTCATGAGGATCGCTACGATGGAGGCACCACCGCATATTACGCCCCAGAGTACTTCTACGACGTCAAACTCCCGCTTGACGCGAAGATAGACACGTATGCGTACGGTGTCACCATGCTACGGCTTTGTCAAGGGCATGATGCTCCACTCTTCCGCTATTGTCAATGTCCGCACAGCATTTCGCTCCCGCAACATCTTCGGGGTTTTGGAATAACTCGCTTCCTCAAGTCATGCCTCCTGGCTCATCCGGACCAGAGAATCGACATGGACTCCTCACGCGCCCTGGATTTTTTTCAAGAATTCAGGAGAGATGCCAAGGCCTTGACGAGAGGTCTAACGTTTGCTTCGAGGGCTTGGTTGGGAGGTTTGTGAGGTTGGAGCAGCTGTGACGTGGAAACGGGGAAGATATTCAGCAGCCTGGGAAGGTAACGGAGGCGAGAAAGAACGTATTGTTTGCCCATGAACCAGCACCCTTTGGTTATCTGAGCAAGACAAGAAGCTTGTTGGCTGATCTAGTCTTTGTTGAAATCCCTACCGGACACCACAAAGTTATCAGCCTTTGAAATCGTAAGTAGTTCTCCTTATTTTTTTGCGATGCTGCGATCAACTCATTGAATACTGAATCATAACGGTGCAATGCTCTTCAGAGTGCAAATTGCTGATGTTCCATGATCTTCCTTAGACAGTAAGTGACGGCTCTCGACTTTCTTTGTCTCGGCTCCAGAATACTGACGTTGAGGCTTTTCCCTTTGTGCATTTTGAATACTTCACTATCGGAAGACATTGTGCCTTTGTTCCTACAATGTCATTGTGTATCGACACGATCACAACTTTGTCAGTCTTAGGTGAACTTGGACAGTCTCAGCAGGACCTAAATATGTGAATGATTCTGATAACACTCGCCTTTGATTTTACGCTGCCTGCGACCTCTGGTGCCTTGTACTAACCCACAGAAATTTTGCTGCTGGTCAGCTGCTACACATCACTGGTCGCCAAACCCTTCCCGAGCTCACAGCCATGAAGGATCTTGTCTACCACTTGCCGTTGATGGTTTCAACTGGCCAAGTCGAGCACACGCCACTCACGACTGGGTTCAAGACTGTCAAGACTTTTAGCTCAAGAGAAGGGACTGTAGAGCTCGTCAAACCCAGGGGCGAAGGCAAGCTGAGAATTATCAAGTCTGTCCGTCACGAAAGCCCCAGGAAACCGCCACATGAAGCCTACATGCTCTCCCGTCTGGGTCGGCAGCATAACAATATCGTCCAACTTTATGCCGCCGAGCTCAGTTCTACTGGACATGGGCTGATGTGCTTCGAATACTGCAACGGCGGCAACATCTACGACCAATGCAACAAATTCGACGCTATGAACATGCCGGTTCCCATACTCTTAGCACTGCATATCTGGGTCAGTATGGCAGATGCTTTGGCATTCCTGCATCACGGTCTGAAGCATGTTCATGGGAGCACTTATCGGAAAGTATGCGACGGACCGTCAATGGTACATTCCGATATCAAGGACGACAACATCTATCTCCGTTTCGACTCTAGCAGCAAGTCACGGGCTGGCCCAAGATCATTCGTTGAGTGGGCCGCTGGAGCTTCACACGCACTACGGAAAGGAAAGGAAGATGCTCTGCCACAAATTGTACTGGCTGACTTTGGCATGTCCGTTGACGCAGGTGAACCTTTCCGAGGTGGTTGCGACGCTTTTTTGTCTCCTGAGTGTAAGTTCAGGAAAGGGAGACGCATGAATCACAAAAGCGACATCTACTCTATGGGAGTGCTGATGAAGAGCATCCTCGACCGCGAGTCCAAATACCTTTGGCCTATCTTGACCGATCCAAAGAAGGCCGCTATTCACATCGCATACAAGGGTTTGGGAATGACTGAAGTACTCCGCAGTATGCTCGCAGTCAATCCTGCAGAACGAGGCGATTTCTCTGGCACCAAGGGCTGTGGTCTACTTTTTCAAATCTCCAAGTTCAGAAAGGAACGTGATCGACTGATCGACGCTGGCGCCAGAATCAATCCCAATCACTGGGTCTCCAAGCCATAAGCTCGACTGCGACGATATATTTGTATGATTAAAAATCTCAGCAATGATTCAGCAAACCACGTTCGTTAATCTACTTCGCTCCGGGAGCCTGCCTTCAATCTCAGTACTACACAAATTGACTCTATTCTCTCCGTCTCACCCGTGACTCTCAAGACATACTGACTTTCTCGTAGTGGATGATAAGAGTATTGTTCCATTTATGAACCCAAAATTAGATGACACATCATCTTTGAGACAGCTTTCAATTTCAAGAGGATACTCCCCAGTGGACTCTCGTTCACCAAAGTCAGGTAAAATTGGACAGCCCGTTCTGACCATTCACTTCCAACACCTGCCCGACACTTTTGAACACAATGTCTTTGTGTTTACAGATACGGAAGTATTCTTATATGGGCCCTCAGTGCCTCGCCTCGCAAATATCTTAAGGCCACATTTCGTTCAACTGCGACCGCCATGGGTAACGAAATGAGTTCTGGTGCTGGCCTGGGCGATTCAGCTCTGAGGAGAGTGGCATGTCCGGGTACTTTTCCGATCGGGATCGATGTGGACCATGCAGCGCCATCGGAACAACAAGGAGCCAAACGCAAGAGATATTCTCAAAGCACGCATTCTAACCATGCTCATCAGTCTACCCCTTCACATCACCGCGTTGACAAAAAGCCATTCCAGCAGCACCACAGCCCCAGTCTTCAAGAGGACTTAGAGAAGGAAGTCTCTTTTGTTTCGCTGTCGTCAACGATTCGGGCTCCCGACGCATGGAAGGTTCTTGAAGAAGGTATCTCTCTCGACACCGACTTGGAACGAGTTTGCTTGCTTGGAGAGTCCACCGAAGGCCGCGTGTACAAAGCAAAGTCGAAATCCGGCTCAGTCTATGCTCTGAAAGTCCTCAAAGAGAAGGCAAAGTCGAGGTATGCAGCTCACCTTCCTGGCGAATGTCTTCTACACCTCAGGATTCGCATTCATCCGAATATCCTCTTCTTATCACAAATCGACATCACCGCCAACTCCGAAATTCTTATGTGCACAACGTTCGCTAACGCTGGCAGTCTGTGCAGTCAGATCAAGCGCTTCGAGAGGCTTGATATGCATGTACCAGCATTGTTTGCTTTGCACGTCTTCATCCAGATCTCAGAGGCGCTTGCATACCTGCATTCCGGATACCGCCGCATGGGCCATGGAGATTGGCGCAAAGACGACGACTTCACCGTGATCATTCATGGTGACATCAAGCCTGACAATGTGCTTCAACATGTCGGCGACTTCGATGTTTGCGGCATGCCTCTTCTTCGGCTTGGTGATTTCGGACACTGTACCGTTGTATCATCCCTGTGCGTGTCTCTGGCTCGCCACTCTACTTCTGTCCCGAGGCTAAAGCAGCTAGCCGTGGTGACTTTTCTGGTCCTCGAATGAGTCCAGCAAGTGACGTGTATTGCCTTGGCCTGTCTTTGTTCTTTTTGTTGACGTCTGGGCACTGGAGGACCGGAACAAACCCTTCAGTGTTGACTCTGAGACCGACGTTTGATGATCTTGGTTTCACTGGGATACTGAAGCAGTGTCTCGCCGTGAAACCAAACACCGCCCGTCTATGAATCTCCATCTTGGCACAGGCCTTCTGAGGTGCGTTGATGATGCTTGGACGCTCAGAGACAAGATCTTCAAAGAACAAGGTCCACTCAGCAGGAGGCTGTGGAACAGTGGTGGTGACTGATTTTGATTGCTGCGTCTTTGACTATTTTTTCTTTGTACGGAAGACAAACAGGTGTGAGGATCCCTATTTCTGAAATTGAATACAGTTCGTATATCTCAATCGATTCCGTTTAAGTTACTTCCCACCGCCACTACCAGCTACCAATGTCCTCTCGTACGAGAAGTGAATTACTACGTGATTATCAACTGTCATTATGTGAACGAAATCAGCGCATTAACCGACCGTCTGACAGCTTCGACTTTACTGTCTCGTTCATGGACGTCACACAATGGCATTGATGCCTAGACTTTACCTTTCACTATACACAACCCCTTTGCAAACACACAACACCTGACTCTTACAACTCTTCAATCCTTCGGATATATATGTTTCTTCAAACCACCATGATCTCTTACCAACAGAGATACAACTATACATCAACCTTTTCAACATGCCCAGCACAACGAACACTTTCCAGAAGCTCTTTGCTAAGCATGTCAAGGAACGTTTTGTTTCCAAAAAAGACAACAGCGACGGTGCTACTAAAGCACCAGAACCAGCGCCAAGACCGGGCCTAATGGCACGATTCTTCCAGTTCCGTCGTCACAGCGCACCAGTAACGATCATCCAGGCATGGAAGAAGGGTGACAGCTACCGAGACATTAAGGAGCTGGCACACGGGACTGAGGCAAGGACCTCACTGACCAAATCATATTCCACTGGCCGTATCTTCGTCGTGAAGCGCTTCAAGACGTACACCAGATTCCCGGAGCGATCGAATTCGGATCCGTCCTCTCAGCCGATGCCCAACGAGGCCACTCTGCTGATGAACACCCTGAGACCTCATCCTAACATCCTTGAGGTCTTCGGATGCGATCTTTTCGGGGGCTTGAAGGCAAACGTCTACACTGAGTTCTGCGCCGGTGGTGATTTGATGGACCAGATCATGCATTTCTTTGACATGAACTGGTTCGCTCCTGAGATGTTTGCGCTTCATGTCTTCCTATCGCTCTCCAACGCACTTGCATACCTCCACTACGGCCTTCGTTGGGATCCGCAAGTGAAGCAGCATTGGGCAGAGCCAGGCCACATCTCCATTGTACACGGAGACATAAAGCCGGAGAACGTGTTCCTTCGTTGGTCTTCCAAGCCCGAGCGAGCCGGCTTTCCAGATATCGTCTTGGGCGATTTCAACCAGTCCCAACCTGCCAACAACTTCCGTGGATACTCAGGTACATGCGGATACCAGGCACCAGAGATCAACGCAATCCACGACATGAATATGACAGACCCGGTAGCCCATAAAGCCGTACTTCGGACGACTGGACACATGACCTTCGCATCCGACCTCTACAGCCTCGGCCAGACGATCCACATGCTTGTTAGAGGCAGGCTGCATGTCGTCGGAGCGGATCCATATGTCAGTCCAGTGCAGGCTGTCATCGATGAGCAGCGGAGGAAATCTGTCGGAGTCGACTTCACTGCCCAGGGGAAGCCTAGTTATCGAACCAAGGGCTTCACCGAGGCGGTGCAATGGTGTCTCCAGCCGGATCCTGCTATGAGACCGAAGGTGATGGAGGGCAGCTTGTTTGGGGTACTGAAGATCTTCCGGAAGTCTTTGGAAGAGATGTTGCAGGAGGGTGAGAAGATTCCTGGCGCGATGTGGGCTTCGCTTCCGGGAGAGAACACTGTTGGTCAGTGAGCTCTCCTTTTCATTTCTTCTCTTCTCTTTCATTTTCTTTTCTTCGTGGCAAAGAGAAGATCTTGCAAGTTGTGCAGATTCCATTTCATCAAGGAAAATCGGTAAAACTAAATAAAGACACATTGTTTCTTCTCCAAAATTCTCCGATTCCCGTCAATGCTCGTATTTGTACTGCGAGGTTGAGTTGCCAGCCACCTGGAGCAAAGTCGTCAGTATAGAAAGAGTAGGATCGACTTTCCATATCATTACGCTATATACCTCTATCAACCTTTGCCATGTCTCGTTCACACGTATGCACGTTCCAATTAAGATGTAAAACGAACCTTAGGGTTATAACCCATCCAACCCATGTCTTTCTTTGTGTATCATCTGCTTCCCTTTCCTAGCCAATTCATATGCAACCCCATCTCTCCCATTCCTCATCAATCAAGTCAACCTATCAATGACCTTCACAGCAATCCTACCCAGTAGGCCAGCCGCAGAAACCGGCGCATACATCTGCAAGAACTCAGTAGGGTTCCTCAGCTTGACCTCAGTATTAATGTACGGCGTCTTGAAAGCATCGTCTGGGCCATTCTCAATGCTGACAGCGTCCACTGAGGCAGGGAATTTGCCCGTCTCCATGAACTTGGCCAGCAAATCGTCCTTCTCCCGCCACCTCGCGAGCACCCACTCGTACATGGCGTCCTTGTCGTCGATGGGCATGTCTTTGACGGCGAACCGGCGCCAGTGCATGTTAACGGACTTGGGCGGTCGGCCTTGGAAGTAGACGGAACGCAGGGTGAAGAGATCCTGCCCGTATTCTCCGAGAGGAATGCCCTCGTACGCGATGGTGCAGTCGTAAACGTAATCGACCGTGTCTCTGAGCTCCTGCAGGCAGAATTGCAAGCCCGTCGAGCGCGGGAGAAGCACGTGTTTCATGTCCTCCGTCTCCGATTTCGCGGCGAATTTGGCAGAAGACTTGCGCGTGTTAGCGCTGAGATTTGTGCCTTCGGGAAATATCAGCAGCCACATGGGGTCAAGCTGAGCCCCGCCCTGGTCGCCGGATAGCGGGCCCGAGTGTCTTGAGTTGAGTTTTTGGAGGCGGTATCGCAGGCGTTCTTGATCCTTGGCCCATTTGCGAGCCATGAAGACGAAGCCGTAGAATTGCATGGCGGGACCGATGATGGGTATCCATTTCAGACTTTCCTTCAGGATGATGTAGATATGGCCGTGCGTGGGCGTCGAGTTGGTGTAGGCGATCCACCAGAGATACAGCCAGTCGGTGTAGATTTGGTGGTTGGCCAGGAGGATGATGCGGTCAGGGAAATCAACACGAAGCGATCCATCAGCCTCTTGGTGCAGTTGGCCAGCAACACTTTTGTCGCCGCTGATGCGGATTAAAGTAGGGCTGAACCATTGAGTCATCGTAGTTACGAGAAGGCCAAAGTATTGCTTTGTGAGGGCCATGTAGGCGTAGAAATCATCCTTGGAGAAGAAGTAAAGTGGTGCTCCTAGTATCTGTGCGAAATGGATGAACAGGCAGGAGCCTAGGAAGTAGAGGCCGAAACCAAGGATACGAAGGAGTTGCATGAAGGCACCGTGTTGCGGTGGTCCGAGTGGATGTTCATCTTTGTCAGACTCCAGCTTGCCGTTTGGGAGGGCCGCGTTTTCATTTGGATTAGGTTTTTTGCGCAGGCGAGCGCCTTCGGTGTTTGTTTGTGACATTTTGTGCTGCTGTCTCTACCCGGATACTCCGGATCGACGCTATGCTGTGCCACTGACCAGAGATGCTGTGATAGTTGAATGTCGCGATCGAGTTCGATTTTTTCTAGGATGCATGCATCTTCCAGAATATCAAGTGAGAGTTTTTGCGCCGTTCAGCTATCGTAGGAGAGAGTTGGGCGACGAAGAAAGACGACGTGAGGCAGGCGCTCCACTGCTGTTGCTGACTGGATTGCACCGTTGGCGCATGACATGACGTTCCGCCGCAAAAGCCTAGAGGCTTGAGATCCGCGCGAATGAGATCTGGTGATCATCTGTCAACTTTAATTCTGCCATTCTCTATCTCAGACCACGACATTTTATTGCAGCAGGGTTTCAAGGAGGGTTTGCGGACCTGACGATGGGAGAATGATTAAGGCATGGCGATGCTTGCGAAGCATACGACCCGCTGTTGCGACACGATGCTTCACCACCACCGCGGCAAGGCGTGAAGTGCGCAGTTTGGCAGAGCTGCCTGACAGGATAGGCGCAGGGTTGCAAGGTATTATCGTCGCCTTGGTTTGTGTCCAGTTGTTCGCAATATTGATAATGTCGTCGCAGAAACAAGTAGCCACGATCTCCTCTCACTACGATGGCCAAGGCCTCCACGAAACGTCCTTTTCGTCAGCAAGGACAACGATGAGCCCGTACGTGAGGCTCTAATAGAATACGCCAAACACGTCCACACCAATTATCCCGAAGTCTCACTCATTTTCGAGTCACACATTGCGCAAGATGTCGAACGCGATCTGCCATTCCCAATCTATGTACCCGGTCCGGGCGGAAACACCGAATATTGCAGCAAGGTGGACTTGACTACTACTCTGGGCGGAGATGGTACAATCTTACATGCAGCTTCGCTGTTTGCGACTGCGAAAAGCGTGCCACCGATTCTGTCGTTCAGCATGGGTACGCTAGGCTTCCTAGGCGAGTGGAAGTTTGAAGAGTACAAGCGGGCATTCAGGGAGGTCTTCGTATCTGGTGCGCCGTCTCCAATCTCGCCGAAAAGTACAGACGAACCTCACTACAGAGACGGCTTGGATACACATTCTCAAGGCGACCATGACGGCTGGTCAGCTGCTCGTGGGAAGTCCATGGGTTCTTCACGCAACTCGCGAGTTCTGCTGCGGAACCGCCTGAGGATTGGCATTTTCTCACCAACTGGCGAGCGTTTGCCCCACGAACCGCCCTTCGCGCATTACGATCACAGATGTGAGGACATTTTCGCCCTGAACGAGGTCCTACTCCACAGAGGTGCTTTGCCGCATCTGGCGCACATCACTATCCTCATTGGAACGCCTCCTCATCAGAAGACCCTGACCACGGCTATTGCGGATGGGTTCTTAGCAAGCACTCCTACAGGAAGTACAGCATATTCACTGTCAAGCGGCGGCTCAATTGTGCATCCTCTGGTCTCCAGTCTGTTGCTCACACCGATCTGTCCGAGGTCGCTCTCTTTCCGCCCTCTGGTCTTACCAGCAAACACCCCCGTCACGCTCCGCATCGACGAGATCAACCGTGGCAAGGAAATCGAGGTTTCTGTCGATGGCGTGCGACGTAAGCAAGGTCTCAAAGCCGGCATGGAGGTCAGGGTTGTAGGCGAAGAAGTCCGAACTGCAGGCGCGCCTGGAGCGAGAGACTGGGTTGGCGGTGTACCTTCTATAGTGCGCAGTGGAGGCGCTGGGGACGGCGATGATCACTGGGTTGGTGGTCTGAACTCGCTGCTCAAGTTCAACTATCCCTTTGGAGAGAGTTAGACATATATATAGCATTGTATAACAATGCGCCTGCAAGACTATACTTGGAATCACAAACCTCTTGGGATCACGCACATGCGCCCAGCGCTAACAG
>MSJI02000430.1:29071-54551 GCA_001931905.2 Cladosporium sp. IMV 00045 | reverse complement strand
GGCAGCTGAGCACGAGGGCCTTCATGGCCTGGGTGTCGCCATGGTTGGGTACCTTGCGCAGGATCTGGTCGGCGCACTTGATGCCTTTCTTGTATTGCTTGGACTCGTAATTTTGGACGAGATGGCGGAAGAGCGTCTGCTCCTTGGAAGGCAGAGGCTGCGCCATGGCCGGTGGGAGAATATGGGCGGGGAGGAGGAGGGGGAGGGGTGGTGGGTGGAGATTGCTTGGTTGGTGGTGGTGGTGAGTATTATGAGAGTAGACGAGGCGGACCGAGTGTTACTGTAAAGTTGAAGTCCGGAAGCGGTGGTGGTGCAAGTGGGCTGGCTGGCTGCGTCGAGTGTCGTCACTCGAGGAAATGGACGAGATCAATGGATGTGCCCGGGGTGTTGTCGAAGTGCGGAAGAACGACAAGCGACAAGAAGGGTAGACGAGTGTGATATAATTTTTTT
This sequence comes from Cladosporium sp. IMV 00045, assembly GCA_001931905.2. Classification (NCBI taxonomy): domain Eukaryota; kingdom Fungi; phylum Ascomycota; class Dothideomycetes; order Cladosporiales; family Cladosporiaceae; genus Cladosporium; species Cladosporium sp. IMV 00045. Next base: position 54,101 of record MSJI02000430.1, on the reverse strand, counting down.
AAAAGATAGAAAGCGGTTATCAATCGTTGCACAGGTTGTAGAGCAACACCTTGATCTTCAGGTGTGGTGCGCCCTCCACATGCAAAAGATGCTGGTGGTCGTGCTCCATTGGCTCGCTTCCAGCCGGCCTTCCAAAAAAGCTGCGAACCAGAAGAACATTCGGTGGCGATCAACCATCTAATCCACCTAGATTCACTAATCGTTTGACACACTCGAAACTTCCCTCTTTGATCCATGTATAGGAGTCTCACAAGATCGTCAAGTCTCACCTCGAATTGCAAGAAGCTATCGGCGACTAGACTGCCCTTTCAAGGATTTCGCATAGTCTGCAGGAACAGACATACGAGCTCTGCAGTCAACCGAGTTGCAACTCGAGTCCAAACAACGATTCGATCGCCGAGGAAATTCTCAAGTCGTCCATACCACTCGAACTCTGCTGATCCACCGACGACAATGCCTTCCATGGTTCCACTCGGAAGGCATGCAGATCTATCACAGTCTCGCTATGCTCTTACTCTATCAACCGGCAAACGACTGGTACTTTTCCGGTTACCAACTCTGACCTCAACCACAACGGCCGCCACGGAGAACAGCGTCGACGGCTGGACTTACTATGCAATGGAGCAGGAATGTCCTCATGCTGGAGGGCCCATGAGCGACGCCCAAGTCGACATTGAAGACTCATCTTACGTCGCGTCATGTCCTTGGCACGCATACGACTTCGACCTCAATACTGGTAGTTCAAGCTATGGCGTTAAAGCCTGCGTCTTCCCAGTGAGAGTCCAGGGTGACGAGCTTGTCTTGGAATTCGATCGCGAGCAAGGCGTTGGGCTATCAAGCTTGCAGCTGATCAGCGAAAAGGTCAAATACAAACACAGTGCAAAACCGACTGCGAACGTTCCCACTGCCGATGGTGTGGCAGAGCCAACTGCCAGCCTATACTCTCTCGGACCAGATGCCACCGTATGCGACTGGTGCGTCCACATCCTGAACACAACCGACGCAGAGCAAAAGATCGAACTCACAACCCAACTATTCTCCCTCTTCGCCACGCGAGAACAGACCGACAACCCCATGCCCATCGGCGCAGGAACCGTGCAACCGCCCGACGAGCCCCCACGCGAAGACCTCCAATCAGTGAAACCCTGGCAAATCCCCAACCCAGGCCGAGGCGGCAGCGTCAAGTCTCGAATCAACATGCTGCACGCCCTGGCAAACATCGAGCAATGGGCCATCGACCTCGCCATCGACATCTGCGTCCGCTTCGCCACCTTCCAGACCACCCCCAGAGAAGGCAGCAATCCGCCCACCTCGCTCCCCCGCACATTCTACTACGACTGGCTCAAAGTCGCCAACGACGAGGCCAAGCACTTCTCCCTCCTGCGCTCCCGGCTGGAAGAGCTGGGCAGCTACTTCGGCGCGCTGTCCGTGCACCACGGCCTCTGGGAGTCTGCGGAAATGACCAAGGACGACCTGCGCGCGCGCATCAGCGTCATCGCCCTCGTCCACGAAGCCCGCGGGCTGGACGTCAACCCGATGAAAATCGACAAGTTCCGCAAGGCCAAGGACATGGAGAGCGTGGAGACGCTGGAGATCATCCACAACGACGAGATCACGCACGTCACCACGGGGCATCGCTGGTTGAGCTGGATTTGCGCGCAGGAGGGCACGGATCCGGTGCAGGTTTTTAGGGCGAATGTCCAGAAGCATTTTAGGGGGGCGGTTAAGGGGCCGTTTAATGCTGAGGCCAGGAGGGAGGCGGGTATGGATGGGAGTTATTATGAGAATCTGGTGGGGGAGCTGCCTTCCAGGGGTGGGCATATTATTGCTGGTGGATGAGGCTGTGTTGTAGTGAAAGGAACATCCAAGATTTGAATCAAGAAGCGGGAGACGTTCACGATTGACATAAGCCAACATGTGAAGTGAGGTGAGGCGAAGCGAAGTGAAGTGAAGTCAACTTAAAGTTCAAAGAGCATGTGAGTCGCTCCTTCCATCTTTATGCCACTCACTCACTCATAACAAAAGGCGTCATAGCTCCAATCAAATATAAACACTTCTCTCCCACAACATTTCATCCTCGCCACAACTCTTCATCCACCAACATCTCACAGCGCTCGCATGGCTGCGATACTCAACACCTGCACCTTTTGAAACGCCAACTCGTCACGGCCAGAACACGACAGCAGCAAAACATTGTGGACTCCTCACTGACGTCCACGCCACTTGCTTCCATCAAGACACTAAGTCAGATCCACCTGCTGAGCATCATCCCACCAGACCAGGATCCGATATTGGCAGAATCAAATCAACACTGCCAGTACAACAAACGTGTCAACATCATCCTCACCAATCAAACCTCACTAGCGCCAATCAGAATGACCTTCCAAAACAACACCTCTTCGCCGCCGGAGCCAAGCGAGACCCAACTCTTCGCCCCACAGCCAGACTCGCCGTTCTTCAGCAAGCTCCCTGGTGAGCTGCGCAATCGTATCTATCGCCTCGTTCTCATATGGGAGAGGCACATCCCAATTCGGGTCAGGGAGCTTCCCGAAGATCACCAAGAGACCGAAGAGCCCTTCGATGGTGTCACATCTCACACCAGCCCCCGTCTTTCCACTCACAGCCTTGACATCGATGACCCTCTGCTGCAGGTTTGCAAGCAAATTCGCCACGAAGCTTCGGAAATCTACTACTTGGAAAACACTTTCGAAGTTACCACTTCTGTCTTCGAGCATACTCGCGCTCTCGAAGAGTTGGGTCGCGCTCTGCTCCCCTGGGCTGCGAAGATGACCAGGCTCAGTGTGTGCCACGAACTAGATTTCTTCGTGCCGCTGGACCAAATGAACAGTGGTAACGTGTATATGCGGCTTGAGTTCACCGCATCTCGCCACAACGGTGCCCTGTCCATTTTACAGAGAACGCCGACTCCTCTTCCTGACAACGAGGACAACAAGGCAGGCTTCACCTGTTTGCTCCCTTCGTACTGGTCGCATCATGAATATCCAGATGATCCAAGGTACTTAATGTGCATATGTAAGATTCAGCGATGCGCAACTGCGCAAGGCGATGAGGATGTTGTACGGTTCATCGCAAAGACGTATGCATCATGTATGCGCGAAGTCGGCCTTCGCAATCCATCGTACACGCCGCATTGCTGGTCATGTGCCCGCTATGATGTCCTCCAGGGATGGCCGACTGCAAGCCTGGCATAGACTACGCGCTGCAGATGGGCAAATCACTTCTGCGACCAGCCGAGTCGTGGGCAACTTCACACGATGGGATGCGCGAGGCACGACTTTGAGAGATGCCTTCATCCTTCCCTTTGATTTTGTTTTTCGGGTGGAATTTTTTTGATGATTCAATGCGACCTACCATGAGCGACGTTGGTACGTGGGACCTTCACCCTATGGTCCAGTATATGGTTGTTCGAGTCTCATCAGGCAGGCTCAATAACCAGGAAGCACGGAAACACAGCACAGACAGCAGATCGTACGTAGCACAGCACAATCAAACGCAAAACAAGATGCTTTTAAATGCACATTACGATTAGAACCTCCTGTAACCTATCATACCATCTCAATCAAATCCCTCTCCTCTCTCTCCGGCATCCCCATGAGATTACAAACATAGCTAGCATCCACCACATCCGTTCCCTTCAAAATCATCCCCCACCACCCCCACCACTATTATCCAAAAAAGGCACATACTGCTCATCATCCAACCAAAATGGAATATCAAACCCCGCAAACAACTCGACATTATTCAAATCGAACAGACTGTCCGAAGGCCACGCCGCTTGCTGCTGGTGATGCTGATGTTGCTGGTGATGATGATGATGACTACCGCCAAAGAAAGGCGCCGAAGGGAAGTCGGGATTATAGCCTCCGGTTGTTGTTGTTGAGGGGTAGTTCGCCCCCGCGCCGAGAGAATCGTCTCCCACCCCTGGTGCGGCGAAAGCGCTGTTCGGCGTGGGCATGTAGGCTGCTCCTGCGCTGCTGTCGCTTTGCGCGTTGGGGTATGAGGTAGAAGAGGAGGGCTGGCCGTAGGCTCCTCCTACTGGTGGTTTGGAAGTGGCGCGCGGGTTGTGCGCCGGTTCGATGTTGCCGTGGACTTCGGCGGCGCCCGCGAGCGCTGAGAGGCCGTCTGCTGGTTCTGCGCTGTGGTTGTGGCCGTTGGCGAAGCGGGCACTGGCGCGTTGCTGCTGGGTTCGCGAAAGGTCGGTTTCGGGCGATTTGGCGGGTCGCTTGGGTGGTTTGTTCAGGTGCCGACTGAGGTCCCGTATGGAAGCGGCGCAGGCGTTGGGCCACACGCCGCCGCGGATGGAAATGTGTTTGAGGATGTCGACGGATTGGTCTGCGAGTCTGGGAGGTTGTTAGAAAGGGGGTGTTCTTGTTGTGAGTTAAGAGAGTTGGGGAAGCACATGCCTGCTTGCGTTTTGCTTGGGTTGCTCGCCTTCCATGGCTGCGTAGGTGGCGATGAATGCGCTTTGCCATGATGCCCAGGTGAAGGACGGCCATAGCAGTGGTGTCGCAGTCGATTGGGTTTCGCCTTGGATCACCTGTGTCAAGTACTTGTGCAGAATTCCGATGATCGCTCTTGACGCCCCTATACAACTTTGCAGCGCGGATTTGTAGTCGGGAGTGTCTTTTCCCATGGCAAGAAGCGGTCTGTTCAGAATGATGGTACATTCATGTTGAAGCACTGACAGAGTCATGCCTTGAAATGCGTTCAGGATGGGTTTGGGGTCATGAGATGCATCGAGCACTGTCTCAAGGTCGTTTCGCCATTTGTTCATGCTTGCTGTGATCTCTGTTGACGCGTGCGAGTCGGCTTGTCGGTGGTTGATCGATTTGTTGCAGAGTTCTACAATAAGGCCTTTGATCTCTGCGTGGCGGACGAGGAATTGGAGCATGACGAGGCGTTCATCAGGAGCTGCGATGACTGGTCAGTGTCGAAGAAAAGTACCGAGGCCGGGGAAACCTCACCTATTATGATCCCAGGTTTGGATGTGTGCCTTTCATGGTCTAGGTAGCATACATCGATATCGTCGTCGCGCACACCAAGTGGAAGTCCAAGCGATTGACAGAGATGTCGATCCAAGCAATAGACCGTCCAGAACAGGCGTTTCCGAAGCTGAATATCTTCGATGGTGAAGCTGGCGTATCGTACAGGGCAACGATGCAATCCGATCTGGAAAGTCATCCGGACAATCAAACCACCGAGTCTGGAGGCTGCATTGTGCCGGAGCATGGAGACGAGGAAGAGTTGTACGCTAAGCACAGCCTGCAGGCCTTTGATGGTGGTTGGTGTTGAGAGAGTCCGCTCGACACTGTCGATTGCAGATGTGAAGGATTTGTAGACGAGGACCTGAGGGATTGGTTTCATCTCGGAGCCTTGCGCTGACTGCCTGCGGTCGGCCAGAGAGATGGACAACACTGCCCGCACCATGGCAAGATCGAGAGGCGGGATGACTTCTGTCACACGTCCAAGCGGAACCATCGATATCTTCTTGAACAGTGCCAGTATGCTAGGCGCATGGAGGAAAGGGTAGGCCGGATGCCAGTTGTCGAAGTAGCTCTGAGACCATTGTATGAGACTGCTGAACAAAACGTGCGAGCCATCATGCTCAGCACAGTAGACTTCATGCGGTTGCCAAAGACTTTTCGCGCTCGGGCTGCTGCTTGTATCAGGGAGTTGGTCCTCTTCTCCCGGCACCAGATTGTGATCGGGCGACTGCTCTGGCGAAGCAGCTCTGGATTTCTCTGCCTCGACTGCGCTGTACACCGATCGGATGAAGTGGATGCCACTGGCACTGCCCACGAAGCTTGCAGCATCACTCTGGGGCCGCCATCTCATTAGACCGATTTCGCGATGCCGGCCCTGCGCGGTGGATGGAAGACTCAGTCGGACTCTCTTTTGTGGCGGCTCGCCGTCGCTGGGGTAAGTGCTGTCGCCGGTATGGACCTCTGAGCTGGACGCCATTCTCTCGGGATCCGAGGGCTTCCTCCACCGTGATGAAGTCGTGCGAAAGTGGCGAGTTGGACGATGGCTAACCGGTCTCGCCGGTTGTATACCAAGACGTTCGGATACCTCAAAACGCGCTAAGATCCACTTTCAGAGACACATGGGCGGACGAACAATGCGCGATTCTTCCCTTCCGATGTTGCCCGCACTGCGATGTCGCGGTTCACACACTCTCTGGCCATGCGCACTGGCAGAATCGCTATTGTGTAGTTCCACAACCCGCTTATAATCGTCAGAGGGCTTCAATCAGATAGCGGGCGAAGTAGGGTTTTGGAGGATGCTTTGCCAAAAGCGGGAAGAGAGCTGGAGGAAAGGTTTGTCCGGGCCAGCGGATGCTCATTTGGCCGGCGGTGCTTGAAGTGTATCTCTCAAGAGCAACACAACAACTATATATCATGGACCTGCTGGGACCTGGACAGTACTGAAAGAAGGACATCATCGAATTCAAACTAAGCCGTATCATTCCTACCCCCCTCACACAATTGCATCGAGAGAGCTCGTAGGACTTCAGACATCCTCATTCGCCACGCACAACCAAGGAGATAGACGAATATGTCTCCCCACGCTCTCAAACCCTACAGCATCGCCTGCATGCCGGCCGACGGCATTGGACCGGAAGTCATCGACGCCGGCGTGCAGGTCCTGAAAACCCTGTCCGCCGCCGCGGGCACGTTCGAATTGGACTTCACAGACTACGACTGGAGCTCGGAAACGTACAAGAAGACCGGCAAATACATCCCCGACGGCGGGCTCGAGGAACTCAAGAAGCACGACGCCATCCTTTTCGGAGCTGTGGGCGCCCCAGATGTCCCTGATCACCTGTCCCTCTGGGGTCTGCGGTTGGCAATCTGCCAGCCCTTCCAGCAATACGCAAACGTCAGGCCTACCAAGATTCTGAGAGGCACTGAGTCTCCTCTACGCAAAGCGAACGCGGGAGACCTGGACTGGGTGATTGTTCGTGAGAACTCAGAGGGCGAATACGCCGGTCAAGGTGGTAGGTCGCACCGCGGCTGTCCCTGGGAGACCGCCACAGAGGTATCGATCTTCACCCGCGCCGCGGTCGAGAGGGTCATCCGGTTCGCTTTCGAGACGGCGGCGAAGCGGCCCAAGAAGCACCTCACCGTCGTGACGAAGAGCAACGCCCAGCGCAACGGCATGGTGATGTGGGACGAGATCGCGCAGGAGGTGGCGCGCGACTTCCCCGACGTGCACGTCGACAAGATGCTCGTCGACGCCATGACGTGCCGCATGGTGCTGCAGCCGCGCAGCCTCGACACCATCGTCGCGACCAACCTGCACGCGGACATCCTGTCCGATCTCGCCGCGGCGCTGGCGGGCAGTATTGGAATCGCGCCGACGTCGAATCTCGACCCGACCAGGAAACACCCGAGCATGTTCGAGCCTATTCACGGCTCTGCGTTCGACATCACAGGAAAAGGCGTGGCCAACCCCGTGGGCACTTTCTGGACCGCGGCTGAGATGCTGAGATGGCTCGGCGAGGAGGACGCGGCTGACAGGCTGATGGAATGCATCGAGAAAGTGTGCGAGAAGAAGATTTCCACGCGCGACCTGGGCGGTGAGGCGACAACGAAGGAGGTCACGCACGCGGTGTGCGAGGAGATCAAGCAGGCGTACAAGGCTTCTTCGTGAGCTTCTTGTTGTGTTTCTCCGTTGGAACCTACCTGTGAACTGGAAGATCGTGGCTCGAGAGAAGAGTGTTTCGATGGAGATACCTTAAGAGAGTATAAATGAGCTTATGTCACTTCGATAACTTATCTCGTGTCTCTCTGTCGGAATCTACAAGGGTGAAAGATAGCAGCTTAAGAGAAGAGTGTTCTGTGAGAGATGGCTCTAAGTGTTTAGAAAGCTGTGTATCTCACGGGTTTCTTCATTGATATATACCTCTGGAGTGGAGGACATCAGCTCGAGAGAAGAGTTTCTGCAGGACGTAGCTTCGAGTGAGTCGAATTTTCTCAGATGGCGTGTGGTTGCTTGTTTGTCTCTCTCTTATAGGGCTTGCTAAGCATACGAGATACAAGAGTTCACATTTTTAATGAATCGGGAATAGCTGCCTGCATACCTAGTGCGTTGGCGGATTTTCTCGTCACAGACACAAGCTATTACGAATTTCTTGGAGTGTCGCCGAACTGCGGCGTGTGCATGATTCGAATCACAAAGACAAAATAAAAGTCAAGAATGCTGATGCCTGCGCGTGAGACATGTCACTTTTTGTGCTCTCAGCCAGGGGATTCCCTACACGTGCTATTGGGAATGTGCTCAAAACGGTGCAAGGTGGTTGGGATGAGAGACACATTTCCCTACTACTATATATTCTCCTGAACGCATGGTCCCTTGCTGGCAGGCGAGAGAATCGTCCACCATACATTCCCGAGATTTCATATATATCACCACCCAAATATAGCGATGTCTTGGGAAGCGGTCAGCGATCTTCCTGATCTGCCCTGCGAACATGTCTCGATTGCCACGCGCAGGGCGGAGTCATGGGCGCCGCGCGCGGGTTTTCTCTCTTCTGTGAAGATCGGGCGATGCTGCTGGGGTTCGGGTGGGAAATCCTTGAGGGCCGTGGCGCAGCGTGAGACGACCGGGCGATTCCTGTTCCTGTTCCTGGCAAGCCGCAGTCGCCGAGGCCGCCCTGGTGGTTTCATCAATTCTGCCCAAGGTAGACGAATTCTTGTGTTGTTCGTCTGGTGGTAGAAGTTGAGTAGTGTCATCCGCGATGGAAGTCATCCGGCTGTGGAAACGACCTCAACAAGACGACCACTTCTATTCTTACTGACAGTGCAGTAGCACAACAATAATCACCACGCCTCAGCAGATCGTCGGCCCAAGCTTCGTGTGCAACTGCAAAGCCCGTGGCTCGTTGAACGCGATAGCCGCAGACAGGGCAGTCAGCCCCGACAGGCTCAGGTCAGGCTCAGCTCCAGCAAGAGAAGATACGCGAAGGATCTAGGCCGTCTCGCCATGTTCGGGCAACACATTCGGAATTAGAACAAGGCCACGCACGCAAAGTGATGAGCTTTCACTGCGCAGTAACCACGGCCTACAGGCTCGACGGGGCATCATTGGCTGATGCTGCCCACCATTTTGCGCAACGCCTCGCACGCCACCCACGCCCACCCATCCTCGCCATCCTCTGTGCGCCGGGCGAGAAGCGTCTGCGGTGGTCTGCTCCTCAACGCTAACCCACGGGGGCAGTCCTGCCCTGGCCCTTGTAGAGTTGTTGCTAGTAAACTCGTATGGACCATGCCACCACACAGACGACGCATGTCGAATGCCCCCAAAAGTCAATCCGGTGTGGGAGGACGCGTTGACCTTCTCATCGCCCGGTTTGCGCTGTCTGGCTGTGTGCCTGTTTTGCGGCTCCCCCGAAAGGGCTGAGATATTAATTGCCAGGACTATATCAACGGCTTTCTGGCTTGCATGTGGGTTTCTTCAATACATCCTCTTCTCCTGCTCTATCGCCTTTCTTAACTCGTCTCTGTCCTCTCTCACTCACACTTCCACACTTCACTGTCGTTTGTCGGTCGATCAGTCAACACAAGAGTCCTTCGTTACAAGCATTTACTTGCCCAGTACACCACTCTCAATACCAAACAACACAGTCAAAATGAAGTACTCTATCATGGCTCTTCCCGCCATTGCGGCCGCCGTCTCTGCCCAGGACCTGTATGTTCTCACCCAAGTTGCTGATCCAAAACAAGAAAACAAATCACTAACACGACCCTCCAGCAACTCCATCCTCCAGGTCCTCCAGACCGCCCTCCCATCCTCCCTCGTCTCCGAGGCTCTCACCAACTCCGCCGCCGTCGAGAGCGAGATCGCCTCCCAATTCGCCGCCGGCGAGACTCCCGGCTGGTTCTCCGCCCTCCCCACCGACGTGCAAGGCTACCTCAACCCGACCGACGCCGCCGGCGTCTCATCCCTCCTCGGCGCCTCCTCCACCCTCTCCTCCGTCGCTGCAAACCTCACTAGCAGCCCTGTGACCGCCGCCCCCACCGTTCTCGGCACCGGCACTCTCCTGCCCGGCGGTTTCAACGGCACTGTTATCTCAGGCGGCAACGGAACCGCTGTCGGCGGTGGCAACAACACTTCTCTCTCCACCTCCGCTTCTCTCTCAGCCACCACCACTTCCGACGGTGGTGCTGACGAGACCGGCTCTTCCACCAGCTCTGGCGCGGACGCTTCTTCCACCGACTCTGCTGACTCCGGCGCTTCCATCGTCACTGGTATGCTTGGCATGAGCCTTGCTGGCGCCGTCGGTGTTGTCGGCGTTCTCGCTCTGTAAGCGAGTTGATCGTCGTCGTCGATCAATGACCTCTTCTATTTTCTCTTCTCAACCGTATGACTGGATCTCTGGTCGTTCGATTTTCTTATCAACCTCTGTCTCGTATTGGCATGATTGAGGCGTCTGTTGGAAACGGGGGCTTGTTGTCGTGTCAGCAGCAGCAGCAACAACGGCAAAAAGGGACAAGTGCACACGCAGTTTGTGGGCCTTTTGGTGTACAGTTTCAGAAAGAATTGACCATGCAACCGCTTTGATCTGGAAGGAAGCAAGGTGGTTTGGTTTTGGTCGTTCCTCTCGTCCTCTGCCTCGATCGTGGAAAAATAATTATCCTTTTAATTAATGTTTTGTAACGACCATGCTTATCGCTTCTCTTCTTTGATTTCTTTCTTTTTTGGAACCTCATTTCAACTTGCATGTGCACCTGCTCCGTCTTGTCGTATTGCAGTCTTCTGGTCGATACTGGTCTTTCAACAGAATGTACATGATCCGACTGTAAATGATACATGCTTCTGTGCGACGAAACATCTGTGTGACCAGTTCTACTCATCTTTGCAATATATCGAGAAGTTGTTGATTAGGGATTGGCGGGGTGCCTAGACTTGTTCCTGTTCATCAATCTTCATTACACCTCGGGCGTAAAGTCTTGCACACACAACTCCACCCTATCTCGCACGCTCACGTGAGTACACAACGCGACTCTCACCTCCAACTCACAGTGACTCAACCCGATTCCATTCTTACACAGTCAGCATCACGTAGGCGCGAAAAAGAGGCGCAAGTAGGCGTGCGGGGAAGCCGATAGAGAGCTCGTGGCGAACGCAGAAAAGACTACTAGTGGTATGCAAGATGCGATCCACCTGCAAGCCAGAGAAACCTTATGTGAGGTTGATGACGGAGTTTGCTTGTGCTTGTAGGCGGATTGATTGGAGATGTTTACACGGTGGTGAGCTTGTTCGATTTGATGGATGTGTGTCATTTTTGTCAAATTGCTGTTGGGTCGCATGGGAAGCGAGTCTTTGGTCTTATCATGTCTGTTTGCCAAGAGGTGAAGCGAGTTTGGAAATACAAGGCGAGATGCGTCGCGGACGTGCTGGCTGCTGCTAGGCAATTAAAACACAGACGACAGATCCTCTTCGCTACGGGCTATAGATAGGCCAGGAGATATTACCTCGAAAGCCTGGCCATGCCCATAAGGTCTGGGAACATTGACGATAACATCTCACTGGAATGGCTTGTATAACTACTGGCACTGGCAGCATTCCAGCACTTCCACCAAACACCACCATTATCATCAATATACTGGGCCCTCCCTGCAAGACCAAGATGGTCAATATATAAATTCCCATGCGAGCCATCACATTTCGCCATGCGCCCGCACTCGCACCAACATGGGGAGCATGTGCAAATGGCGCAAACACAACGGATCTGCACACAGTAGAACTAAACGGGCTCTGACAAGGCCACGCAATAATCACAAACTTCTCGCTCTGCCATGACCAGTATGTTGTGCATGCGCGCAGATGGATTCGGCGTGCTGCACAACACCGGCATGAGATGAGGGATCATACAGAAATGAAGATGAGAAGAGGCCGTATCCAATGATCGTGAGGTCGTGAGGCGCCTCTCTCTGGAAGATCTCAGGGAAAACCCCCTTTGCCGCCCTTTTGCCCTTCGGTCTTTGGCATTTCTCAATATTTGGCATATTTGGCGCGCGCTACTCGCTAGTTAGATCGTCCTTAGCCTCTGGTTCCTGCAGCCGGTCCGCAGTGCTTAGTCCCTTGGTCTGCCCCTTTGAAGGCTGATCCGCGCTTCCCGCCTCCTCTCTACCAGCTAATCATCATCCACAGACTACATACCAGTATTGTTATTCCGCGAGGCATACAGTACACGTGCAAGCGCGCGTACTTCCCATCTATAATCCCACATCGTTATTGCATATACATAGATCTATAGAAATTACCGCGAGCGCTTGTGGAAGGACTGCACCAGGACGCGCCTGTCTGTTTGGCTGATAGAGCCAGGCGCTATCCCATCCTATCATCAATACTAGCCTGCCTCTGCCTCCTGGACAGGACAGCACGACTCGTCGTCTTACTCGCCCGGCTAGGTCCAGCGAAGTATAGACTCCCTCTACCCGCTCCACCACCGCCGATTCCCATCTCCAGAAGAGGGTCTCACTCTCCCACACACCCTTCTCGCCCTGTGCGCTGAGCAGACACCGCGCTCCTCCTGCTAAAAAGCACGCGCCTGGCGGTAGCACTCTGAAGCGCCGCCCTCCCTTCAACCGTCGTTGCCAATCCCATAGCCAATCTTTCCTCTTCCGGCCTACGCCTCTCCCTTTTTGCTGACGAGGCTATGGCCAGGGCTGGCGACTTGCTCTGATCGAACCTCTCGCTTGTCTTGCTTCGCTCCTCTAGCCTGGCTGCCGTATCTTGTGAGGAGACAACGGTTCACATTGGCACCACCTCCCCCCCTCGCCCCAAAACAGCCATGGCTCGCTCCTCCGTCTCGTCCTTTGCGGACGACTATTACAACTACGCCTCTGACGCCCAGTCCGACGACTCTTACCACGTCAAGCCGGACAGCTTCCCCTTGCCGCCCAAGTCGGTACCGCAATCACATCCGCAGCCCGGCGTGAAGAAGCAGACCTCCCTGGCGCAGATCACCGTCCCCTCCTTCTCGGCCTTCCGGTCTCAGACATCGGGCATACCCATTACAGCCACCAGGAACCGCGGTTCACTTCTTCCCTCGCCGCGTCCGACCTCATTCTCCGCCGCCGAGCAGGCCTCTCCTCGCATTGCCGAACCTGCCTCAAGACCACTCTCTTTGGACAGTCCTCTCCCGCGCCATCCAAGTGGTCTCGCATACATCCTCACTCCACCATTGACTACCGAGACGGTGGGGAAACGTGAAAGGTGTGTTGGACATTCAATGTGCTGTCACCTCCCTCGTCACACTTGCTGACCATGTTCCTTCCTACTAGGACTTCATATGCTCAACCGCCTCGCGCGCATGATCGATCCGAATCCATAGACTCGCGCCTGGCTCGCACCGAGTCCGTCTCTTCACGACGTACATCGCGACGCTCAAGCATCCCTATACACGAGAAGTATGCTCACGAGCAGAACACCCCACTCGCACCGCAAACATCACACGCCGATACCGATACACATTCGCAATATTCCTTGGGAGACCGCGACGGTCACGAAGACGCACACATGATAGACGAGAAGCCAGCTGTGAACCTGCAGCTGGAAGGAGTACAACGCACACGCTCAGACGACAGCCTTCTGTCAGAGAAGCGACCCAAGTCCCCCAGCAGGCTGGGCGCACTGTTTGGTTGGAAGTCATCTCCTACGAAATCAGGCACAGAGTCACCGACGACGACGTTCTCAGACCGCTCATCATCACCCGTACCCTCGCCGCGATACCAGAAACCTTTACCCATGGAGCCCGGTTCGCGACTCACACCCGACGGCTTGGACTTTGGCAAAGCCCAGGCGTCATACTTCGACCAGCCCACTACGCCTATATACCTCAACTCTTCCGAGAGCAATGCACACGTGCAAGAGCTGGAGCGGGAACTTTCCCAGGTCAGCGAGGAGCTGGCCGGCTCCATCCGCAGAGAGATGGAGCTGGAGGATGAGTTGGAAAGGCTGAGGCTGGAGGCGCCTACCATTCCCTCCTCAGATGCAGGCCGTAGGAGTAGCGATTACTTCTCTGACTCTGGGGCAAGCTCGACAAAGTTTCCGATTTCCGACCCTGATGCGAAGATCGAGGAGGTGGAAAGACTACGGAGGAAGGCGGAGCAAGATAAGGCGCAGGTGATGGCCGACAATGCGCAACGATTGCAGACCGAAATGACGAAGAGAAGGGAGTTGGAGCTGTTGGTTGAAAGCCTCCAGGAGCAATTGGAGGACAAGTCACGCATTGAGGACGAACGTCTAGTGTTGTCCGAAAAGGTCACGGAGCTGGAGACTTCCCTTGACGAAACCAAGAGACGCCTGGTTGACGAGAAGAAGGCTAAGAATAACTTCGAGGACTTGTACAGCGCTACCAGGGAAGAGCTCGAGCAACAGAGGAATGAGCGTGACAACCTCAGAGACGAGATTCTGCCGCGCATGAAGGAACGTCTTGATGGTTTGGAATCTCAGGCTTCGGATCACCAGGCTCTTTTGTACGAGAACACGCGCATGGCGCAGGAGCTGAATGCCCTGAAGCAAGAGCAGAGCTTGTTCTTCGAATCACAACGCATGAGCCAGCAAGTTGGCAGTGGCGGTCCCTCCATGTTCGACATGATCGCGGAGGAGAACGACATTGTATCTCCCATCATCGGAGGACCTCCCAGAGCTGGTCTTTCGAGATCGAGCTCTCTGGCCCGCAGCACTAGCAAGACTCGTGGTGGATCCATGAACCGTTCTGATTCGGTCAAGGGCCGTGAGGGCGGCAGGCAGCGCTCCGGCTCTAGTGGCCCTCTCAGCCTCGAGGCTCAGAAGGAGATTGAGGACCAGCGCGATGCGCTTCACAAGGCTCTCAAGCTGCTCATTAGCAGATACGAGAAACAGAACAAGGATCACCAGCTCGCCATCAAGAAGCTCAACAAGGAAAAGAAGGCCGCCGATTTGCGAGCTGCCGATGTCTCCCCGAAGAGGTCGCAGTACACGCGCGAGGTGACTTTCCTGAAGGAAGAGGTCACTGTTCTTCGCAAGCGCACGGAGGATGCACTCGAGCAGAAGTGGGAGTACGAGAAGGGTCTTTCTGGTATCAAGATGGACCTCGACCGCGCCGAGCAAGAGACTAGGGGTCTTCGTCACCTGCTCTCAGAACAGGACATCGTCGTCACCAGCCCTCAAGCTCCCGCCGACCCTGCTCAGGACCAGCTGTCTTTCAGCATCTCCACCGCCAAGTCTGAGCGTGATTACGCCCGCCGCATGGCTGAGGCTTTCCGCCAGCGTGCCCTGAACTTGCAAGAGACCTGCAGTGCCGATTCCTCTGACGACCAACAGCCTCCCGCTGTCGCAAAGCTCTTCGATTCCGCTAACAGCATGGACGAGCTTGCCGAACAGCTCGATGGCCAAGTGCGCGCCAACTCCGACCTGCGTTGCCGCCTGACAGAGGCCGTCGAGAAGGGCGAGCGTGAACAGAGGGAATCGACCAGACAAGTCGAGGAGATGCAGAAGCGCCTTGCCGCCCTGGAAGACTCCGTCCTGGCCGCCGCAGCCCACAGCGAAACCACCCTCTCCACCCACGAAGGCGAAGTCCGCCGTCTGGAAGAAGCCTCCTCGCCCAGCCTCAAGCGCCTGCAAGTCTCCATCCCCGACCAACCCAAAGCCAACCTAGCCTCGCCCGCGATGGCATTCGCCCAGAGCCCCCGCCTCCCTTCCTCCGCCAAGCGTCTCGCCGACATCTCCTCCGCGGCCTCTCTGCAGGAGGCGTCCAAGACGCAGAACCTCGAGCGTCAAGTGCGCGACATGGAGTTCACGTTGCGCGAGGCTGACGCGGAGATGCAGCGCGTCCTGCAGCGCGTGCAGAGGAGCCAGGAAGAGGTCGCGGAGCTCACTAGCGAGCGCGACCGTGCCGTTGGCGATCTCAGACGTCTCAAGGGCATGATTGCCGAGGAGGAGATGAAGGCTGATGCTGTTGCTTAAGGGCTTTTGCATTGGCTTTCGCTCTTTACGGCTATCCTTCACGAAGGATAAGCACTACTAATCATTTCGTATCTGTTTTTTCTCTTCTTCTCTCGATATTACCATTTCATCGACTGAACGGCTTGGACGGCTATCTGATTATCATTACCATTATTATCACCTACCTTGTCTTGCTTTTTGCATCGCACTAGACGGGGGAAAGCATGGGAACCAAGCGGCCATGCATTAGAGACACATCTTGCATCTCTCTTCCATTTTACCAAAATGCGCATCTCGAGAGGAGATAGCGCTGGAGTTTTTTCTTCTTTCGTCTCGACATCATCTACTTACTTAGACTACCACCTCTTTCCTCTAAACTAGTCCTAACACCTCTTGCTTGGATTGGGATTTGTTGGAAAAAGACAAGGCCGGACAGCGGCGCGCGCGATTGAGTTGTTATTATCATTATTATAGAAAGAACGGATACCCGGCATGGATACAGACTATTTTCTCTTCTTTCTTCTTCTTTTCGGTCAACTTGTGGTTGACTTGATAAGCTATTATTATTATATCTAGACTTCTTTATTGAATGTTTTTCACTTTCGATTTCACCTTTCCGCTGCTTTTCTCGTTCATTTCTCTACTACTACTACTACTACTACTACTACTACTAATTTGTAGGATAGAGACTATCAGGGAGATGGTAATAGGGGTGTACGTATGTGGACATCGAGTCTTGTCCAACATCAGCTCGCGGTTTCATCTCGACTTCCTCCTCTCTCGTATGAAAGGTACGGCGTATGCGTGAACTGCATGCATTTTGAATTCCTAATTAAATACACACGGACGAAGAACGCTAGTAAGACAAGTGAAAGAAACGAACAGTATGAACCTCATCTCATCCACCAGCACACCACGCCCACCCTACGCATCACCAACTAGCTCCCTGCCCACTTCCTAACCCCTCCTCCCATTCCCCGTCCCCCTCCTCCGCGACGCCACGCTTCCCCCACCACCGACAGCTCCGCCGGAAATCTGCCCATCCAACCCACCACCATCCGCTCCTCCCACCCCTCCCACTCCACCGGCCAATTTCGGCGGCTTCACCCTCAGAACTTTCACCGCGTTCCCAAACGCAATCGCCACGGCGTAAGCGTCCAGAAGCGCCGCAGGGCCCGGTTTCGTGACGAAAAGGCCTGAGTCGTGGTCGTAGGCGAGGTCGAGGGTTTTTAGCAGATCGGTTTCGCGCTGGCTCGTGCCTTCGCTCTCGCCGTCGTTCTTGCTGGAAGAGGGCAGGGAGAGGCTGTAGGCTTCCCAGACGTCTTCTTCGGCGGGCGGTGAGGGGCGGGGGTGTTTGGGTTTTTGTTTGGGGGGTTGCGGCGGGCGGCGGCTGCGGAGGGAGGGGTGTGTGGGGGGCTTGGGGGAGGGGATTGGTTGGGTAGAGGAGGGTGTTGGTGAGGGTTGTGGGGGTGGGCGTTTGCGGATGCCGAGGATTGCGTGCGAGGGGAGGGCGTGCCAGGTTCCTGGGCTTGAGAGGGTGGTGGTGGAGGTTTTGGCGTCTTTCATGGTGTTGCAGTTCGGTTTGGAGTGGTGGATGCAGATGCTGCTTGGCGAAGCTGCTGTGTCGTCGAAGGGTGGCCTGCGGGTTTCCAGGACGAGGGTTCGGCTCCTGGGGGTTTCGATTGCGAAAGCGAGGTCTTGTAATGCTGGTGAGCCGCAGACGTCGCATAATGTGCGCTGGCCGAGGATGAGGCTTGGTGTTGGGCTGGGATTGCTGTTGACGGGGTGAAGGGATGTGACGACGGATAGGTTTTGTGCGTCGACGAAGTAGATGCTTGAGGAATTGGATGTGACGATGAGAAGGTTGTCGTCGGTGCTTGTATATGGCTTGATGGAAACGGCGCCAGCGATGTCTTTCAATGAAGGAGGTTGAGAGTCACCAAACGTGCAACGTGTCCAGTCGCCGTTCGTGAATATAAAAGACTCCATGCGTGCTTCCTCTGAAACGGTGAAGAGGCGCTTTAGGCCTTCCAGATTGATCATGGATGAGCCCAGCAGTGGTTTGTCCGAGAGAGTTGCGATTGAAGGTGCTGTCGTATGATCGAGAGACACGTTGGCGCTCCGGCCGCCGGAAGTCAGCAGCATAAAGAACTGCTGAAGTCCCTGTCCTGTTTGCATGTTCTCGAAAGCAAACATGACGGGTGGGTGATCGTCCGGGTAGCTGAATGAACAGTCGAGAAACCTGCGCGTAACGCGTGAAAAGACGAGAACTTCATCGTTAGCGCAGTGGAAAGCTAGCAACTCGCCACTGTCGTCGATCGCTATATTGTGGACAGGCCAGGTGAGCCTTGTGTTCAGCTCGGCAGTCAGGTTGTCAACGAGATACATGGACTGTACCCGCTCATAGATGGATGCTGCTATTGACCGATCGAGCCCGAGAGTCAAAAAATGGCCTTGCTTTGTGCTGGCCACCTTGACGATATCCAGACGGTGCGGGAGTTCGATGTGCTGCACGCTCAAGCCATCCTCAGTCCGATCTTCTGCCTGTGCCGAAGAATCTGATGCCTCGTTCCAAAGAAGGAAGTTCATCAAGACAGCCACGAAGGCCACAACGAAGACCACGACGACGGCAAACGGGTAGAAGTGATGGAAGGCAAACCCACGTAGAGCAGTTGTTATGGCCTCCATGCCTTGTGGTACGCCAGTACGGTCGGCTCCAGAGAGGACGACGATGAGCGGAGAGAAGATTCGTATGACCAGGTTATGTGCACCGGGTTTTACTAGGCGCATGACCTCCTGCGCCGTGCCAAAATCTTGCATCCGAATCCATTCGCCAGGGGTGAGAGTTGCATTCATTGGTGGCGAAGAAAATGATTCGTACTCCGTTAGGTCTTCGGTATTGTGCCCAACAAAAAGGCCTAGAAGATGGCGGAATTTCATGGCGGTCTCTTTTCTCTCGAAGAAGTGGTAGTTGAGAGACAGAATGAACGTGGTAGTGACCGCAGAACCTGCCATTCGAGTGCTGAAGGGTACACGGCCGTGCATGAGGGCATCAAACCACGTGCCACTTGCGGGTGATGTCCGCTTCTTCTGAGTTGCTTGATTGGAACGCGCGATGGAATCCTGCAGCTCCAGGCGGCGGATATCGACGTTCAAAACAGCAACGAAAAACGTGAGTAGGAAAAACGAGTCGAAAAGAGTGGCAATAATGGCGTAGGCACAGAAAGCCGCAACGCCGGGAGATACGATGGTGGATAGCAGCCAGAGAATGATGAGGTTCTGTGCTGCAGTAGCGATTGACAATGGTCCAACATCGCCCAGGGCGTTGGCAATTCGCAAATCGGTAGCCATTGTTGGAGGATAGGCTAATATCGCATTGATCAAGCGAAACATGCTGTTGAGAAGAAGTCAGCAGCCGCCAGGAGCCAGAGTGTTTGGAAACCCAGATAAATTAAAGACTTACTTCTCTATGCCGATGATCAGAACAATGAATGGATACGCATTTTGTGGAATGGTGGCCAGATTGATCTTCAACATGCCGCAGATGGTGAAGCTGGCTACAATTGATGTTGTGATTTGTGTAATAGCGGTGACGACCAGGCCAAAGCGACTGTGAAATGCCTTCAGACGACGAAGGCTCAATAGCACGTACAGCGCCATGCCTCCATAGGCGAAAGCAAGCGCAATATTCTCTCGCAGGCTGAGAGGTGTGAAGCTGAATTCGTAGACTCGGCTGCGGCTGATTTCACCATGAGGAGGGTAAAGCGTGCAATCATCGCAGGCGCTGCCCTCGAGTGAATGCATCTTGTCTTGCCATTTGCCACCAACACCATCTTCGACTTTGTTCAACAGAGTCAACACGAGAGCGTCTGCGGCCACAAGTCTCCGATGGTGAAAGGTCTTTCCCGCTAGGACGGAGGCAGGCCTCAGAGCGACATTGAGAGATGACGAGCTACGAGATTGCTCGTTGACCGTTTGTACGATATCGACATCGTTTTCAATTGCTTCGGCCGAGTTGTTCCCTAAAGCCTGTGTCAGAGGCACGAAACAAGTAATTTCTTGGCGATAGGAAAAGCATACAGTACATGAGGGGCGAATGATATCCCCATGATAGCTCACTCGACTTGAGCTGCTCTCCAAGCTCGGGAAAGGTAGAAGCCAGCTTCTCACCTCCAACGAGACTTTGCTGAATCGTGAGAGCGCTCTTGAGCACATCTTTTTCCAGTGCTCTCATATATGAGCCATGTACCCAGATCTGACGCATCTCAACATCGGCGCGCACGCCCTGAGTAGCATCAACATGCTTGGCGGTCGTCCAGACATGATGGGGGATGCTTGTAAAGCCCGCAGTAGGGTTGTCAGATAGGAAAACCGTAGGATATGAGAGTGCAACACCGACGGCAACAGAAGCCAGCATAGCCAGCAACCAATGCTGGGCTACAATCATTCCATGTCGATAGAAAGCTTTGCGAATGAAGTGGTCCTTTGATAGGCGTGGGGGAGCAGTTGTCCCCCGGAGTGGGTAGAGGAGATACCAGATCATGGTGAAATAATGAGTGGATGCCTTTCATATGCTGGCATTGTGTCTTTGGCCGCCGTCCAAGTGCTTATACCGAGCTGCAAGCCATTATGCGAGGAGACATGTGACCAGGTGGTAAGTGAAATGTCTCCAGCGCACCAGTAATGTCACGACGAAACGGATTCGCTAATATTCCCCAAAAAGGCAACGTCAGGGGAACGAACAGAGGTTTGTAATAATCATTCCTCGTTTTTCTTTCGACATCAGCGCAATCAGACCATCTTGGATGTGAGAGGTCAATGCGCTTTGGCGTCGCGCCGGCTCTTGTCCTAGTCCATCCGAGCCCGCCTTATCCGCCCCCGCCTTGGACCCTGTCGAGGTCGTTTGCCACATCATCGTCACTCGTCAGTCTTAAGCTGGCTGTGGCTTCTGTCTGCTCATATCCATCAACAACACCCCTCCACTCCAGTGCTGAGCACGACAACACTTCATCATGCCGCCGATACCTGGCATGGTCCATTGGCATAGCCTCATAGCGAGGCATGTCAAAAGCCTCCGGGCTGCCGTCCAGAGGGCCTCTCAGGCACTCGATGCGCAGCTCGCCGGCCGTCAGGCACAATTCGAGCCTTTACTCGCACGAAACACACCCAAACAACCACTCCACCGAGTTGCACGTATCCGACAGAGCCAGTCGCGCTGGTACAGCACCGCTCGCGGCTCGCTTGAAGCCACCGTTCGACACTTCTCCACCGGCACTGGATCTGGAGCCAAGTTCGACCGCGCCTCCCTTCCCAAGTCAAGGATCAGCGCCTCCATTGGCCAGTCGTCTGGCCGCGCACCTTTCGCTTCTACTCTCCGTCCGAGCTTGACGGGAGGTACGCTGGGCAGGACAGCAGGAGGATACACCTTAGGAGGAGGCCGCATCGGGGGAGCCAGGCACTTTTCACACGGACCGGCTTCGCAAGCCCAGGTTGTGCAGAATGTATCGCAGGCTGTGCGCGCATTCTTCATCTCAGGACAGAAAGCTCAGTTTGATGGCGTGTCTCCCACAACAGGTGAGAAGCGCTACAAGGCTGTGACCGCCTTGCAAGACGAGACTGGCCGCAAGATGCGCTCGATTCCAGCTACGACTCCCGGCTCATGGATCGATTTCCAGGTCAACCCGACCATCACAGCCCTGACGCCGTTGACCGGTCTTGCTGGCTTCAGCTCAAGCACTGAGAAGTCTGTCGACCACCTCAACACTGACGGTCTGCTCAACGTGCTGTCTGTGGACTTCTCTCGCGCTCTCAAGGACCTGGCCGCGGTATTGAACGACCTCAATCGACTCTCGGCCTTGGGAGATCTCCCAATAACATATGAAGGCTCTAGCCTACGCGTCCATTTCCCTGGATGCGATGCGGACACGGTAGAGAAGATGTGTGCGGAGCTCAACATAACACGAGGAACAGTCACGCAAGACGAAGCCTTTGACGCGTTTGCGGGCACAGAAATCGCTCTACTCTTCCCTTTCGCACCGAGCGAAGAAGCTTCCGAATGCGAGAGCCTCTTCGAATACGAGCCAGCGCCCCAAAAGCAGAGCCCATTCATGCACCTTGAAGACATGCTCACACCCTCCGAAAGCGCTCACTACTCCACGCACTCGGAGTCTGGCCTCGAGGATGTCCTAGCCGAGGATCTCTGGCTATCCGACCCGTCTGGCTTCGAGTCGGTGCGCTCTTGCAGCGACTATCAGTCGGACAAGAGCACTCCTCTCGAGTACCAGGGCATTGAGGGGATTTACAGATTCCTTCAGCAGTGCGATGCGGTGCGTCGCTAGTCCCTCTCGCGAGGGATGGATTGTGATGTTTTTTGAGATGAGAAATGAGGCTACCTATCAGTCGGTTCAGAATGTATACCCCACTCATGATTTGGACAAGGCGTTGGTTATTTCCTTTGTATACTTCAGATAGCTTTTTGCAAATGCAAACGAAGCAACCAGACACTCATGGCATCTAGATGAGCTGTCGGATTGTCCAGTTTGATGTGATACACCCCAGCTGTACCTTTTCCAAGGTTGTTTTCATCATCCTATGATACACATCGCATGTTTAGCCGCCTTACAGCTTGTGTCTCGTGTATATGAAACAATCGAATACTCATACTACCTGACTGTATTGCTAGATAGACCAATTTTCTATAACGTACTTTAGCCATGGCTCTCACTCCAAGGCCTGATGTTCTCATCCTACGCTATGAATACAGCTCGCGTGTTGAACCGCCAAGACTTTGCCGAAGTGGCACAGCGCTGCGTGAAACCTGCAAACGACGGGTCGACCGAACAAAACTAGATACTCAATATGTTCAACTAGTACGGCCCATGTCAGGGTGTATGCAGGGAGCTACGACTCGTTGCGCGTCGAAACCGGTGTATAACAGGGCAAGGCCGTCGACCGAGCGCATTCCAGCTTGCCTTGTGATCCACAAGAAGTATCATAGAAAGACCGCAACAGACGATTGCCCAGACGCATATCTGCATACAAGGAGTATTACCATCTGTGCAGCCTAGGCATACAGAGATGGCAGCCAGTCTGGTACAGCAATTCAAGGAGATCCCGCCAACTCAGCGAGACGCTGCGTAGGTTCTCTCAGCGACCTCACTAAAGGCATTGTGCTAACGTGACCTAGTTTGCGAGCCCTGACTTTGACCTTGACCGATAACGAAATCGTTATCATCCAGTCTGCGATATCGGACAGGCATGACCCTTTCGCAAGATTGCCATTTGAACTTCTCATTCGCACCTTCGACCACCTTCGCCCATACGATGTCTGGTCGAAACGTCGAGTCAGCCGACGGTGGAATCGGGTTTTGTCAGCCGAGAAAACATGCAAAGTGGCTCTAAAACGAATGCAAGACCATGATCCTACAGACTCCGGACAACCTCCATTTGTCGACTCGCACGTTGATCTTGCGACCAGGATTCGGCACAGGCAAGCATTGCGACTCGGAAGGCCGTTCAGCTCTAAAGTCATCCCCGATGATCTGGAATCCATCAAGGCTCGCTCTCGCCTAGATTCGTTTGTCCTCAAAGGGAAATATATGGCATATCTCCAAGGCGCCCCAAGAGGTGACAAAACGGTTGTCGTGCATAACCTTATGAGAGACTCTGTCTACAGAATTTGTGGGGAGGCTCGAGAGAATATCACGGGAATAGTTTTGACTTCAGACGTGCTTGCGTTCGCTACTTTCACTGGCGTGCTTTACGTGGCATCTTTGACCGGCTTGCCTGTTGTTCGTAAGGCTACTCGACTCCCGTCATCTCTCGTACGATCCCTGGCTGGCGATGAAAAGGTCATTGCTTGTCTCATCCATGGTACAAAAGAGAATACAATCATAATGCACGATGAGTCGCGAGCGAGAACCACATCATTTGCCTTCAGGAACCAGGATTTGCCGCAAGGACAAGTACCTACAGCGCCTGAATGCGTAATTGTCAACGCAGCTCGAGAAACAATCGATTTACTCAACCTGGTCACCGATTTAATCAAGGATCAACGGGATTTCCATCGCTCACGGATGGGCGTCACGAGATTCTCTTTCAGCGGAGATATCCTGAGTCAACATGTTTGTACTCAGGGACAGATTGAAAGCTTTCCAGATCAGCCTGTCCTGGGTGGGATCGCTGACACTTGCTTCTACAAAGTTCGCCCAGCTGGCAGAAAAGGCCTCTATTCATTCGTTGCATCGCATAACGGCGTCACTCATCAGGTGCAATACGATTGCATAACATCGTGTTTCACGATTCTAAACGATCAAACGACTTATTTGAACCCTTTTGAAACTCTCGAGGACGCTAGCTTTACAGAGACCACCAAACAAGCAATCTGGAAGGACCTGCAATTTGAGACGACAATCTTCCGACCCGGCTATGCTTATTCATCAATGGATTTAATACTGGCTCAACCCTGCAATGCAGGCATCGACAAATTCTCTTTTCCCACATTCTCACAGCCCAAAACCTACGTCAAGTGGAGCCTGCCCAAAGAAACGCTGAAGAGAGTTCAAATCAGTGACGAGGACACCTTTCTCGAAATCAATGATTCATTCGTGGTTCTCGTCATACCTCAGAACGATACCATCCAGGTACTTTGCTTTGATGAAAGCATTTGCTTGCATGGCGCGCAACCGACCGGTCTGTGGAGGCACGATGGCGATCATACACAGGACTCGGATATCAATTTCGTTTGCTCTGAAAAGTCGCATCGCCTCAATTTTGATTGTGAATATGTCAGTCACAACATGTGGCCAGAGATCTTCGTTCGCACTAGGAAAGAGGAGAATGACCAGAGTGGCGACAGAAATTAAGAGATGATGAGAATCATATTCGAACGGTGCAGATCATGGTATGGTTTCAGTGCACCCCCATCACACTATTGGCAGCATACGTCCAGTACACCTCGGTAGAAAACTTGCGAAGCACTTTGCCTTTCCAGATGAAAACAAGGAACGTTGACATGCAGACGACGGACACGAATCCCGCCGTTATGAAGCAATCCTGCAGACCCATGCCGGTA
>MSJI02000430.1:0-18795 GCA_001931905.2 Cladosporium sp. IMV 00045 | reverse complement strand
CTCGGTGCAGCGTTACAGTCAATCGGATACATTGGAGAAGGACCAAACACGTTTGATGAATTCCCACTGTCTGCGCATTTCGAGATCCATGTCGAGCAAGCTCGTGAACTGGAGAAAGCTGGGAAGCCTGTCGGTTGGGTCGAGGGCTGGCAGGGTATTTCGGTTTTTGAAGTGACGTTTCACGGCGAAGATGGTCACGCCAACACCTATGCCATGCATGGCAGGCGTGACACGCTTGTCGGTGCTGGTAAATTTATCGTGGAACTGGAGGAGCTCGCGTATACGGCCGGTGGCTACACGACAGCGACCGGCATCCAGTCGGGCCCAGTGGGCTCGTGTAACATTCAATCAAACACGAAGGTCGTTTTCTGCTTGATGCACCAGAACCTTGAAGGGCTAGAAAGCATGGGATCGGAAATTGCGGCAAAGGCCAAACGCATTGCGAGCATACACGGCTTGGAACTCGATTGGTCTCGAACGATGCATCTCGAACCGGGGAAGTTTTGGGACGAAGCCATCGATTGTGTTCGTAGGGCTTGTGGCGATGAAGGTATCGGGGCAAGGACGGATACGGCACACGACAGTACTATGACCCAGTTGGTTTGTCCGACTGCGATGGTGTTTGCTCGCGGGAAGGCGGGCGTTTCCCATGCCGCGCATGAATGGACGGACAAGGAGGATTGCGGTAAAGCTGCTAATGTGCTTGGAAAGTCGGTTCTCAATTTTGATCAGCTATTGAGGGACAGACATAGCTAGATGTTTAACTTTAGGGCAAATGTTCAGGTTCAAGGTAGATTGAAGATGATACGTACTGGTTTCAAGTAAGCTGGCTGCACGTAGCCTTCAATAAGACCATACACAGGTGTAAGAGGTAAGTCTATTCCTTGTCTCCAGCTCACATTTGCTATCAAGTCGAGACCGTCCCGGAAAGAACGGCATAATAAACACATCACTCTGCCCTACGCAAGGACAGCATCTGATACGGGTCAAACGTCGGGGACTTTCAACATGAAACACAGGGCGGTCTAGCCACGTACAATACCCACATCAACACTCCGGAGAACATATAAAGAAGCTCTTCTCCAGACTCTTACCGCCAAAGCTTGAATAAGCCCAAAGACCTTACTCAAATCGTTCTCAATCATCCAAGAAACCAACCAAATTCCAGTCCATCATGAAGACCCCAAGCAGCCTCCTCGCCTTCTCCCTCTCCGCCCTCCTGGGCCTAACAACCGCAACCCTCGACCCCGCCACCTCCAACACCAAAGGCTCCTACCCAGCCTCGCCACCGTGCAGTGCTTCAAAGAGCAGCAACTCCATCCAAGCGGCCGAGTGCAGCCACAACACGCGCACCTCGGAGACGCAGACCTTCGCCATCTTCAAAACCGACCACCAGTACGACGACGTCGAGGGTGCGCCGTACGGTACCTGTGAGGCCTACACGTGTGCTCTGGACGGTGCGGAGCTCACGGCTGATGAGGATTACTGGACTTTCTTCTGGGGCGATGAGGGTGAGAGCAGTGGTGAGGGAGCGGGCTGTATCAAGGACCCCCAATCGGGTGAGTGTGGATGCGAGAATTCGGATGGAGAGTTCATTGCGGGCTCGAGCAGCTGTACTTAGATCTGTCTGAATAATTGATTTGGCTGTGCTGCTTTGCCTCAGAAATCGGGGACATGGAGACCGAGACCTTGCGACTCCGCTACTTTCAGAAGATGTTGACCGGTTGCGATGTCCATGACGCCGACTCCGACGCTTTTGTAGATTACGAAACCATTCTCAAGCCATTGTGAAAGCTCGCTGTTTTTATTGACCGACAGTTCGTGCAGGATCTTGCCTACTTCGAACATGCGCTCGACAGGTACGCCGGCTGTGACGAGCTCACCGGCTTCTTTGAGACAGCCTTCGACACTGTCTACGGAGACGGCACCTCCTTTGTAGCTGGGGAATGGGTGGGAGATGGTGGGATCTGTGATGTGCTGGAGAAGGACTGGGTCGATCTCTTGCATGTCCAGTTTGTATGATCCGATGGCCGAGATGTAGCGAGACTTCTTCTGTGCTTCGGGTGATGTGAGGAAGCTGGCGGGGAATAGTGGCTGAGTGCTGGGTGTGGTACAGAAAATTGCATCGGACCCAACAATGAGAGCCTCAAAAGCGTCTTCGCCGGCAGATCCTTTGTCGAATGCTCCGAGGGTGATGTGCGAAGACAGAGCAATCTCCGGGTCTCTCAAGTCATTGATCAGTTCTTCTGTTCGTGCAGCTGACCGGTTGACGATCGTGATCTTGCGCACATCCTGCCCTCGCAGTAAGACAGCCAGACGAATGTGCCACAGAGCCTGTTTGCCAGCTCCGAAGACCACGATATTCTCCACCGTTTTTCTCAGCCTGAAAAGCAGCATTGAACCCAAAGACGTCCGGAAAGCGGTGAGTCCAGCGGCATTGAGGACGCCAATCGCCTGGCCTTGAGCATCGCATAGGGTAAGGACACTCTTCAATCCAGGCTCCAATTTCTGTCCAGGTTTGACTGTGGGAGTCTTGTCGCTAGGACGCACTCCAACGACTTTGACACCGATCATGTCGGCGGTCGTACTAGGCATGAACAAACTCACTTGACCTCCAGGACGAGTGACGACGGCGCGCTCTGATTGATACGAAGCTCCATCTTGACAGGAGTAGTCTACCAGTGCGTTTTCGAGTGCTTGGACGAATCCTGAGAGTTCTGATGGTGGGAGTTTGCGGAACATCTGTCCTATGTCGGATTCTGTGAGGACTGTGAATGTCATGGCGATGGTCTGGATGGTCAATGGATTGAACTTTTGTAGATCTGATCTTCAGTAGTGTAAACAAGAAGTATGCAAATACTTGGGCAAGTATCTCGACATTAACATGAAGATACAGGGATGGTATGATCGAAGGTGCGAAGTCGGAGGCACCTCAGTTGCCTAGACACACCCCACTCATCTGACTGTAAGGATGCCGACTATAGCCGTTAGATAACGATGGCCAAGTGAATTGTATCGTGGAGACCTGCCACATTAGTGTAAATACTTCATCTTAATTATCAGAAATCATCATCAAATACGACTGCGCTCACTTGTGAGGCCGCAGTACAGTATCTGATGGTCTGAATCAAATCTTTACAGGCACACTTCGCAGGCTACACTTCGTTCGTCCTCTCCCCAACGCCAACCTCCATCTCTTCAGCTTTTGACTACACACCTATAGCCAAAAAACCGTTGACATCAGCCTTGTCTTTGAGTGTAGGTAAGCATGCCACGCGTCGTATGGACACATGTAGTCTATACATCATTTTCGCTGCTCTACACCAGCACTGCGCTTGCCTCGCTACACCAGATGAGCGCCCTCTCGCCTTCCTTCATACTTCAACCACATGAGCACCTTCTACTATCTCATCATACAGCATGACAACAGGTAGGAACTCGCAGAATGCCTTCTCATCCCCATATCATCATCTCCTCTCCCTCTTCCAGTCCTCTCTCATCACAAACACAACATCACGCCACCTGCAGTACAGGTTATCATCCATCAATTGTCCAGCGCACGAATTACGTTTGCTCAAGACCTTACATCAGACACTGTGCTGCCACCACCGACCATGTTTCTGCTTCCGCTCATCCTCGCGGGCATAGTCCTCGCCCAAGAGAATCCTCGCACCACCCATACCGTGACTGTCCTTGATGACAATCCCGATCAGAGAACCTTGAACCCGATGAGCTCCATGGGCCTCGACGAGACGTTCACCATCCTCACTCTCAAGCCCTCTGGGACTGATGAACACAGTCAGACAAGATGGGTCGAGACTACCGGCCAGTCTGCCGATACGACAGTGACCAGCCAATTCTCCTTTGAGGGCACGTCTTCGACGTTCACACCTTCGGGCACGGCCACTCACTCCATCAGCTGGCAGCATGGACATCACATGGAAGTCGTCACCGTCACCGGCCCTGATGGAAAGCCTTCTGAAGTCACCCGCGCGGATCTGTTGAGCACCCACGTCACCGTGTCGGCTACGACCAAGCCAGATGGAAGAACGGTGCTTGTCCCTGTGGATCAGACTGACACCACAACAATCACTGAGCATCTGACCAAAGACACCGATACCGCGACCATCACGGCCACATTCAGCCGCCAGCCTTGCGACGACGTCGAGACAGCAACAGTCACCACCCTCCTGAAGGGCCCGGCCAAAACACATCTCCCACACAAAGAAGGCGCGATCATCCACCTCGCCCCGCAGTCGAAATGCGCACCAAACCCCTTCCGCAAGAGCGCCTACAAAGCCTGCCAGGCAGCCAACTGCATGATCGCCTTCCAAAAGCCCATCAACTACAGCACCGTGCACGCGTACACCGTCTTCTCCCACCTCGCCAACATCACCTACTCGACCTCCATCGAAACGGCGCACTGGGGCCGCTCGGACAAGAAGAAGACCTACACCGAATCCCAAGGCCTCAAATGCACCGACGAGCGCACCTGCCACGACGTCTGCCAGCTCGAGGGCAGGACCCACTTCAAAACCCTCCTCGTCTTCGCCATCATCATCCCCCTGCTCATCTTCGCCGCCCTCCTCTTCTGCTGCTGCGTGCCCATCGTCTGGTTCCACAAGCGCGCCCGCAACGGCCGTGCCTACGGCAGCAACAAGGAAAAAGCCCTCACCGAAGGCTCCGAGACCTCAGCCGGCAACTCCCTCGCTCGCGCCTCCAACGATCCCGTCGGGTCCACCACCGAAGAAGTCGTCGCCGGCGGCGCAGCCGGCGCTGCAGGCTCCAGAGCCGCAGGCGGAAACGAATCTGCCACCACCTCCGACGGCCGCACCGTCACCACCGGCCCGGGCGACTCCACCGCGACCATCACGGACAGTCGCAACGGCGGCGGCGCGGGCACAATGCGCCGCGCAGCTGAGGAAGGGCGCGCGGGCCAACGCGTGCGTTTCGGCGAGAAACCCGCCCCGGCCAACGAGACTGTCACGACGACCACGACGCAGGTGGACGGCGCGGCGGAGCTGCGCACGGGCAGTGAGGTTTTTGATGTCGGCTCGATGCGTGGAAGGAAGAGGTCTAGGGCCGATGAAGCTGTCTAGGGGATGGATGGGGCGGATGGGACTGGGGATGTTGATGGGGAGAAGGAGGGGAGGGAGAATTTGTTTGTGAGGTTGGGGTTGGTGCCGAGGGGGAGGGTGAGGGGGGTTGTTAGGGGGCATTGAGTATTTGATTTTGGTGGAGGGATGGGGAGGGAGGAAGAGAGGGTGAAGGTGCTTGATTCTTGATGTTCCTGTTTTCTTTTTTTCCTTCGCGCTTCCCGTTTCTTTTTTTTTTTTCCTCTTTTGTATGGTTTACTCCCACGATGTGTCGTCGGAGACCGATGCATCTCCCCTGAGCTGAATATCCTCTTAACTTGCTTGCTTTTTGGCTTCTTTGATGGCTTCTTAATGACCTTCATGGCAGACTTCGACAAGCTAGCGCCTTTTTCTTTTCTTTTCTTACTTACGTATTAGCCAGACAGATCACTTGTTCGTAATGGAAATGCGACGTAATGTCTTTCTTCTACTTCCTCGTCCTCGTCCGTGCCGGACACATCCACTCTTCGAGCCACGGTCCTCGCGCAGAACCCATGGTATCTGGGAATCTAGTGTTCAATCCGCCTTCGACTTTGCCATAATCGAGTGCACGGATGATGTGAGATGTCAAGCAAAAGATTCTACTCCTTCCTTGAGCCGTTTCCCCCTTTTCTGACCTGACGATTCTCGAACATGCGTCTTTCGCCCCTCTTCATCTTCCTCGTCTTTTTTCTCGCCTCAAATTCTTGAAGAATTTCATGTTGTGGCTGCACATCGCCGGCGTAATGATGCCTACACTGAAATACGTCTCAATCAATCGGTGTCGATTTTAGATTTTCTGGTTCGAGATCTGCTGTGAAGGTTTGTTGGCTTTCTCGTCGAGTGCTTGATCGAATCTTTTGTGTTCTTGGACTCTTGGTTGATACGTCAAATACATCATTGTCATATGCGTAAGAAAGGCGTGTTCTCATGGAAAGTGGAAACCAAGGACGCTGCAATCCGAAGGAAAAGATCCCCCATTTTGCCGTCGGACGGGAAGATCTCAGAAACCTCCAGACACAACACTCTCTCGCCCCTTCACAAGCCGTTATCCCCACAACTAAACGCGCCCCCGAAAGTGTTATCCTCATACCCCATGACAATACTCGCCACAGACGCATACGTGCCGGGACCAAGGAACAAAAACCCCACAAAAATCAACGCCACATTAAACGCCGCGCCCAGCATACTCTTCCACCCTCTGGCTTTCACAAAGCCCTCGCCGTAATCAGCCCTGCGCATGCGCAGGTACGCAACCCCCCAGAAGATGAAGCCGAAGAAGGAGTCGAAGAGCGAACTCATCAGACTCAACAGGTCGGAGAAGAACGGGATGACTTCCGCGATGATGAAGGCGAAGCCCCACAGAACTGCCAGGATGGCGCCCCATCCCAGCCAGCCTGCCAGAGTGTGGTTGCTCAAGTGGCGCGAGCCGGAGTAGAAGCGGAAGAAGAGGAAGCGCGCGGACACGCTGGCGTACAGCACGCCGAGGAAGATGATCGTCGGGATCATGAAGCTGAAGCTGACTTTGAGGTAGGTCTCGTTGCCGAGGGAGCCGAAGGCCGGGGCGGTGTTGTATTCGGTTCCAGTGTAGACGTAGATGATGCTGCCGACGAGGGAGAAGAGGATTACTTCTGCGATGGTCACGGCCCAGAGCGCTTTGGGGAAGTCTTTGGGCTGCTTCATCTCGGCGATGAAGGAGGGGAGGGTGATCTGCCCGATGAAGGTGTAGCTGATGTTCATGAAGGCGTTCATTCCTGCCACGAAAGAGGTGCCTTCGCTGGCGACTACAAGCCAGGTGGGTTCGCCTTTGGACGGGTAGCCGGCGCCCGGGTGGTCTTCGATGCCGGCGAAGATGGTGGCGAGGACGACGGAGACGAAGGTGAAGAAGGCGGAGAAAGTGGCGATGTGGGCTAAGGCGCTGAAGGTGCGTGGGAGTGAGCAGATCCAGGAGATGACGGCGACGATGGCGCTGAAGGCTACGGTGCAGATGCCGTGGTTGGACATTGTGTTGAGGTATTTGGCGCCTGTCAGGCAGTGGAAGCCCATGATGAAGGTGTTGTTGAGAAGGAACATGACCGCCGTGAAATACCAGGCCCAGCGTTTGCCCCAGAAGAGCATCTGTCCAATATCACAGACGTCTTTGACTTCGGGGTGCCGCATGCAGAATTCCCTGGGAGAGTTAGTTGTATGTCGTGGCAGATGCTGGACTTTGCAAACTCACCAGACTGTCAAAGAAGTGTAGAGGACCAAGGAAGCGATGACGATCGTCAGGATCAAACCCGGTACTAGTCCGAGGACTGAGTAGGAGTACGGGAAGGACATGATGGCCAGGCAAATGTACTCCGAGAAGAGCAGAGCTGCTGTCTGTGAAAGAGTTAGAACGATTTGGTCAAAAGCAGAACTCCAAGCAAGCCAAAACCAATACTCAAGACAGGAATGCCTGTCCACCATCTCAAAATCGCGATTGCACGAAAGCATATCGCGAGACCATCACAGACAAAAACATCACAAGACGAAAACTCACCTTCTGCCAACTACAAGTCCTATACTTAATCGCATTCCCCGCCTCCATCTCCATCTGCTTGCCAATCGCGACGCTATTATCCGTAGCATCATCGTCCAACTGGCCCTCGCCAGTAATAGACTTCGTGACCGGGGCGTCGATCCTGCTCATCTTGCGAGGCTGCGATTTCGCACCGCCATTCTCAGCGGCGGCCTGGTCCGGGGCGAAATCGCCATAGTAGCCATCCTTGCCCATGGCGGCGGAGGGCGAGGTCTGCTTCTCGGACGCCGGAGGCGATGTGCTGGAGGCGTTGGAGCTTTGCTCTTTCTTGCTGGAGTTGAAGAGGCCTAACGCCATTTTATCGAGCGGATGGAGCGCGTGAGCACTCCGGTGAAGTAGAGGTCGGGGTTGGCGCCGGTGATCTGTGGCAGCATCTACCGCGGAGTTTGTGTGGTGTTTGTGTGGAGGTGTTGAAGAGTTCCTGGTAGAGGGTGGAGAGTGGTGGTATATCAGAGAGAAAGAGGAAGAGAGAGAGAGAAGAAAGGAAGAGGGAAGGAAACGGAAGATCAAGTGTGGCGATCAGGGAATCACTGCTAAGGATATAAAGTGGATTGGACAAAATCAAAAAAGCAGCAGGTTTGAGAGGAAGGATGGTAAACGAGAAGGACGCTAGGTCAGGCCGAACGACGTGGGAGGCGGATGTTACCTTGTGCGCCAAAAGCTCATCCTCACCCAGTACCCAGTAGTACTACCACCTTATTACCTCGCCTTACCTCACTTCCATTCCGCGTGGGAGTGGAGGGTTCGCGCAGAGGGTCAGAGGGTGGAGACAGATCAGAGGGCGGTGCGCATAGGTAGGCTGGCGGGCGGGCTGAGACTGACACTGCAGGAGCAGCGTCCGAGGCCGTTGTGGGAAAAGCAGTGAGAGGCATCTGACGTACACTATCAGTAAGACAAGCCAATGAACGCGGATGGAGATGTGAAGTCGCCGCGCTGTCGATTGGATGCCGCGCGGGGGCTGATCTCTTTCTGCGCTCGGTTAAGCTTGGGATGGAGTTGGTTGAGAGAGAGTTCGAGTAGCGGGCGCGCCGTCTTGGGGGGCGTTGGAGCACGTCAGACAGAGACTTTGGGGAATGCGTTCATTATTAGTGGTATCTTGGAATAGGAATGGAATAGGGCCGTTTGTGGTCGTTGAGTCGGATGGAGTTCTTCGGATGTTGATAGACAAATTATAGCCAGATATCTTGTGAGGTGGAAAAACAACATGGATCTCTCTCGGCAAAAGAGCTTGCCTGCCAGTCTTGACCTCATCAAGCCTCACACCTGACCGCCACCAAGACTCCTGCAGGCTTGTCGCGTGCCGCTGGACCATCTTGGCAATTGCTTTGCCTGCGAGTCCTTGTCTTTCCTTCTTTTCGTCTGGAGAACAGCCTATTCATTCAGCCATTCCGCGCGCGGCCGTTCACGCGAGCGAAGCCATCTATGTCGCAATCTAGGGCGAGCTTTTAGCTGAATGAATTAATATCGTGCAGGTCCCATAAAGCATGGTCTAGATGGCTCGTGGGTGGGTACGTTATAGGGCCGTGAAGACACTGCGGTATGCCGTGATTGACGCCCTCTCATCGGAAATGTCAAGATTGCCTTCGAGGTGCTGATTTGCCCGTTGGAGGTACCTTTTCCATGTTCATGGGATGTGTGATAGCTGGTGAGCTAGGCATGTGAATGTCTTCGTGTGCATGCATGCTTCTGAAAGATCGACTTTGCCGTTGAAACGACACCTCCGCATGGATAGACCCATCTAGAGCCTACATGTATAGGTACCTAGGTAGTAATCGAGCAGCAGGCAAGAATTTGGCAAGTAAGTGCGCAGGCAGATAAGTCAAAGGACTGGATTTTGTAGCCCATTTCTCTATGTTGATGAGGATAATATTTACAACCCAACGGCACAACAATGCCATATACATGGACACACAGATTCACTACAACTTGGTACTCTTCACCAACCCCTTCTTGATACCCGTCAACTCGCCACCGTACCCGCCCCTGCCCTCTCCGCCCTTGTAAACCGGCTTCATCGACGCCAGCTTCTTCTTCTTCTCGTCGTACTTCTTGCGCTTCTTCACGCGCGAGTTGCGCGCGTCCTTCTTGCGGTGCGGCGTCAGCCCCTTGTTCTTCTCGATCGCGTAGCTGATCTTGCGCTTGCCGTCCTCTCCCACCGTCTCCTGCTGCACCACCTCGCCGCCCTGCAGTGCAGCTTGCTTCTGCGCTTCCGCGTACGCGGCCTTGTCGGCTTTCTTGCGCGCCGTTTTCGACGCCACCATGTCGTAGTACCCGTCGACCTCGTCGTCTGCGGCTTCGCGGATCTGCTGAGCCTGGTTGTCGT
This sequence comes from Cladosporium sp. IMV 00045, assembly GCA_001931905.2. Lineage (NCBI taxonomy): Eukaryota > Fungi > Ascomycota > Dothideomycetes > Cladosporiales > Cladosporiaceae > Cladosporium > Cladosporium sp. IMV 00045. The sequence goes on along the minus strand of MSJI02000430.1, from coordinate 8,795 downwards.
CTTCATCGTCGCTGTTGCCGCCCAGATCGGCGCCCTCGCCGTCTCCCGGTCTGCGTCCGCGTTTCTCCGCTTCGGCGTTGAGGCGCGCCTGGCGGTCGCGCAGTCGTTCGCGGTGAGGCACGTCCTCGTCGCCGCCAGCGTCGCGTCCCGCTGCGCCGCGCTTGTTGGCTTTCTGTGCGATTTGGGAGGTGTAAAAGCGCAAGCTCTTCTTCTTCTTCGCCTTCTCGGCCGCTTCTGCCGCGGTGAGCGGTGCTTCCTCGCCAAGGTCGGAGTCGTCGTCTTGTGCGCGAGGGAGTGTCTTGGGCTTGGAGCGCTTGGAGCCGGCGGCGCCGACGAGGGCGTCGAGGTCTGCGAACCCGGCTTCGGCGCGTTGGAGGCGCTCTGCTTTGCGCTTCTCGGCGGCTGCGTCGACTGCTGTGCCTTGTTGTTGAGCGCGGCTGAGGGCTTTGCGCTGCTTGCGGTTGAGCTTGGGCGCTTCCGCGATCTCCTCGGCCTCTTCCTCGCTTTCGTCTTCGCTCGCGAGCGCTGCTTCGATCTCCTCGCGGGATGGATCTTCGGGAAGCGCAGAAGCGCGTTGCCAGAGGTCTCTGCAATGCATCAAGCTCTCCATGACGGGGTGGTCGCGCAGTTGGTTTGGCGAGAGTGCTGTCGCGTTCTCTTCGTTTCTTGAGGCGGTGGAGGTGAGAAGGGCGAAGTACATAGTAAGAGTTCCAATGTAGGCAGATGCTGCTCGGAGCTTGGTGACGGAGTTAGGTACGTATGGCAGGTTCAGTGAAGTTGCCTCCTTTGCCTCCTCCAGAAGGTGATTGTGTACTTCTCGCAGCTTGAGCAATTCCTTGCTTAGCGGGTCGAATTCGGGGTATCGTGATTTCAGGAGCTTCAGGCGCTCGGCGGCTGGCATGTCCTTTGCGATTTCGAGCTGAGGCAAAATCTCCGTGACCGTAGCTGCGTCTTTTGACTTGTCCGCGTCTGCACCGTCTTGCCATTCTGATTCATCAAAGCCATAGTCGGCGGCAGACATGGCCTGCAGTTGTTTCTTCTGCAGTCTCAACGCCTCAGCCTCCTCGGCAAGAGCCTGCTCCTCGGTCTCGATGGCGTCGGCACCGTAAAGCGCTTCCTTTGTGGTGCCCCAACCCTCCTCATCATCCTCATCATCACCTTCGCCTTCATCGCCAGACTGAGACGCAGCATCGTGGCCCTCTGCGCTTTCAAACTCGTCCTCGTCTGAATCGGACTGGCCCAAGACTTCTTCGTCGGACTGGTCCAGAAACTGTTCATCTTCTTGTTGCTTTCTCCTGCGCTTCACGTCGGGCTGCTCGTCCAGCAATACTTTGTCGTTGTTCAGGTGGAATTCATCGTCCGAGTCGGCAATGTCCTCAAAAGTGCGGATGCGCTTTCGCGACTCGCCAACATCCATATTAGGGCCCTTAGGCTCCTCATTGCCACGGCCGGACGCCTTCCTCTTTTTCGCCATGATGTTTGTATGTCGGTGGTGCGAATACGGCTTTCACAAGCTTCAAAGTCCTCGACGTTCTTTCTTGCCTCGACTTTTTTCCATAAGCCGCGGCTGGTGCTCGGGTCATTCTCGGCAAAGCTCGAGCCACCGCCTTCTTCTCAGTGAACAACATCACGCTCGACTGACAGCTTCGGTCAACTTCGCTTACAACATGCGCACTGCCCACGCATGAGACCACAACACAGAAAAAAGAAACAAAGATCATCAGGAAAATGTCTAACGAGTGAACATGATTCTCTCAACAGCTACCGCACCGTGACACAGTAGATCGTTGCGCATCTCCTGCTGGCTTACGGGTTGGAGAGAAGCGTCGGCACACATCGCGTCTTCGGCGAAGGCATCGTCTTACCTTACCTTCGCAGTCTTTGCTTTCATACAGCGCTCGACTGCTTTGCATAACATCGCAATCCCTGTTCCTGGAGACCTATATCCTCGCACGCAGTCAAACCCAGGTGCGGTTTGAAAGCGCTCAGACTTTGCTCCTAACCTGCCTGCTCCTCACGAGCCGGCCCTACTCTACCTCCCTTTCCTTCTGTTTGCCTGTTCGGGGTGTCTGAGGGCGGAACGTACCTCGTTTTCCTTGCATTTTCGCAGTTTCTTTCGCACTAATTTATCAAGCACGAGAGACATAATGGTGACTACCACCGGCGGCTCGCGCGCAGCCAGCGCCGCATCAAATGGCAACGCTCGCAGCACCCTGAAGCGCCGCGACAAACCCTACAAAGTCGAAGAAGAGAGAATCATCGCCAAGAAGAGAAAAGTGGCTTACCTGGTTCGTTCACTGTCTGCGCCGTCAACTCCAACCACATTCCAATACTGACAGCACCGTTCTAGACATCGTACGACAAGAAAGCCCCAAAGGGGTTTACCTTCCTCCCACTTGGCACATCCGACCTCGCCGATCTGTGCAAAGAACTCTCACGGAAGCGTAGCTTGCCCGTGCACGTCGTCAATGTTTGTGAACTATTCGCTCTACACCGCTCACCTTTTCCCCCCAAGTCAGAGCTAACGCATTCCGGACAGGCTCACCCATCGAGTCGCCACGTGTTGGACCCGTCGAAGGTGTCCCATCATGTTCATCGCATAGGCTACCACTTCCATTCTGACGTCATGGAAGCAGCGTGCGAGCAACTGGGGTATGTTCCCTACAACGGTCGGTTTCTCACCTCGGTCGAATTGCAGAACCAACGCAACGCCAGTTTGACAGCTCAAATCTTCGCCAAGCATGGATTGAGCTACAACCAAGGGAAGTCGGGTGAGGAGAGCGAGGAACAAGTCCGCTCAGCGATCATCGAGCTGTTCCCGAAGATCCCGCAAGCCGATCTCGATCACATCGTCGCACATGCCTGGGAGAAAGGCAGCGATCGCGTAGGTGAAGCTCGGGGCATTCCTTTGGCACGTCGTGTCCAACTTGCTGTCATTGCTAGGATCAGACACAACTACACGGATTACGATTCTCTGCTGAAGAGTTTCGGCGATTGGCTGATGGCACGAGCAGAGGTCGAGCCAGACACCCTGCGGAAGATCATCGAATGGCGTGGCGAGCAGGGTGACGAAGATGAAGGTCTGGAAGAAATCGTTCGTGAAACAATCGTCCTCGATGACGACGATGAAGACGATGGCGCCCCGATTTCAGTCAGCAGTGGAAGTGACGAATCGAGCGACATTGAGATTGTGCACCGCCCGGCTGCCGAAGAGGACCTCAGGGCCGAACGACCCGACGAGCTCAATCATAAGTACCTCCGCCACTACCAGCAACCGCAAAAGCGGACGGTGGCCCAGCGTAACGACATTGCCAGGCAGATGATCCAGACTGCCAGAGGCCAGATGCAGAACAAGCCCGCTCCTACTGAATACCGACAGGTGCCGCCACATGGGCAGCCAATCTATGCTCTGCCATATGGAGTGCCGCCGCCGCCACCTGGCGGGCCACCCCCGCCGCCCCGACCGGTGATGGTCAACGGCACTTGGATGGAACCGGTGAGTATTCTAGGTCTTGCAAAGTGTTGAGAAGACTAATTATAATATCTTAGGTCCAACCACAGGCACCCCGTTACCTTGCTGAACCTGAACTGCGCGATCGTCCTATGCCATCCATAGAGCGCGACGATTACCCAGCGCAAGCGCCACCACAGTACCCATCCAGAGAGCCGACAGTCTACCGCTCCCGTCCTGCGACTCCGCCTAATGCAAGACCAGTGAATTTGTCGCGCATGGATGACGGCACTCTAGATTCTCCTGGATATGTGCAACCCTACACCAGAGCACCGTTACCTCAAGTTTACAGAGGTCAGCCCAGCACTCGAGGATTTTATCACGGAGAAGTGGTGGATCTCACCTCGCCACGTCGTGTTTACGTCGAGCAACCTGCTCACCAACCTGAAGTGATCCGCGTTGTGTCTGGTGCAGATGGTTCGTACTATGCCCCTGCCCCTCAAAGCTCACACGATCACCACCTGCCCACAGAGGCGCCTCTTCGCCCATTCCGGGTAGAAGAGCGTGATGTGCATGGGAGGTACTCCGAGCCGACTGTGCCGGAATACGATCCAAATCGCCCGTTGCTCGATGATCGTGCCGGCTACAAGACTGCAGCCTCATCGAGGTACGCATCCCCTGTGCAAGTCGATCGTCGCCCGGTCGAGCCCATTTCACCGTATCGTGCTCAGCCAGCAGAGCACCCTCAGGTAATGTACCATGGTCCTGCCACTGGGATGGCACACCCCGTCCAGGCGTATCCGATGTCGATGGCACAGACACGTTCCGTGCCAGCCCCTATCCATGGCGCTCCCGCACCCGTCCAGCAAATGCCACGTGAGCTGGCGCGTTCACAGCGTTCACCGCGACGCAGTGCTCTTAACACGCCGGTTGAACGTGTTGTACTGAACGGCTCTAAGCCCTGGTACACCGAGTCGCCTCTGAGCAGAGAGCATCATCCCCGCTGAACACTCGATGTGAAATGCCGAATTTGGCATTGAGATTCTTGATTCTCCTGCTGCATGCCCTTGTCTCGCCTCCCTAAACAGTTCAGGAAGGTTTCCTCAGCGGCTTTTAGCATTGCATTGCACCTTCCTTTCAGATTCTGTATCATACTTGGATCGCACAGCCCAGCTGGCTGCGAAAAGCGTGAGTCTCAAGCATCACGCCAAGATCAACCAAGTTCAACGATGACGAGAAAGAACGATAACGACAAGTGAGTTTCGAAGACATGCTGCATTGGCGTAATAGCGCGTGCACTTGCCAGCATTTATGTCTAACCGAGCGAAGCTGACTTAGGAGAGAAGACAAAGAGAGACTCGAATTGCACAGCAGCTGAACTCCACACCCCATGCAAGCAAGGGCTCACCAGAAACTCCCGGACTATTCCAGGCACGTGCAGGAAGAAAACGGTTCATGCAGGCAGATGGAGTGAAGAAACAGGTGGGCAACGGGCACTGGTTTTGTGGGCGAGGTTGAAGTGAAGAAGAAAGTGGCTTTATGGCCGCAAATGCGTTCCCGAGGCGCACATCAATGCGAGGACGTAGCTAGTAATGAACACTTCAATGCCCATCCATTCACTGTGCAACATTTGTTTCGATTGAGCGCATCGACCTGCTCTCGGCACGCTATGATTGCCAACCAATCCACTTCTCTCCAAAATGCCCCGCTTGCCCGACCCACTTCAAGAAAGTGACGTTCCTTCGACTCTCATCAGAGCTCAGAGTGCCAACTTTACCTTTACTTTTAGCTCTCCAAACCTCACTTCTGCAGTTTTCCCTGATCGACTCTCACTTCACTTTCCAAATAACCACCTCGCGTGAAGTGTCTCGATTGCGCGTACGTTCCGCCTCGTGCCCTTTGGTCGTTCTGTCTTCGTTCATCATCACCACCCGCAAGCAACATAGCAACACAACACCGCAAGCAACAAACACAACTAAGACTCCCGCCCACACGCACCCAAGTCCTCTCTCCCACAAGCAACAAACACCATGGCTCCCGTCGCTCTAGGATCTCAGCTGGTCGATTTCAGCCAACCCAGCTTTTGGGGTAAGTAGTTCATCCTTACATTCATGACCAGCACATCCTACTTCGACGAAAAGACCCCTCTTCTCCATCCACCTTCTCCCACCCTCTCTTCTACTGCAAACCCGTACACAAAGCACACACAAGATTGCTAACCCCCTCCCCCCTCTCTCCTCCCCACAGCCGCCGCAGCCTTCATAATCTTCAACCCCACCTTCTGGAACACCGCCGCGCGCACCGAATACCGGCACAAAACCCTCACGCGCCTCGCGGGCAACAACGCCTACCGTGGCTGCTACGCTCTCGCCGTGACGATTTTCTCCCTCGGCATCGCCCGCGACATGGTCTACGAGCGCGCCCTGCGCCTCCAACCCACGCACCCTGCGCTTCTGAGCCCGCTCGCGCAGGCGGGTGCTGTGGCGCTGCTGGCTGCGGGAAACACGCTGGTCCTCAGCAGTATGTGGGCGCTGGGCGTGACGGGGACATATTTGGGCGATTACTTCGGGATTCTCATGGATGAGATGGTCACGGGGTTCCCGTTTAATGTCAGCTCCGCGCCGATGTATCATGGGAGTACGCTTAGTTTTTTGGGCACGGCGGTCTGGTTTGGGAAGCCGGCTGGTGTGCTGCTGACGGGGCTCGTTTGGGTTGTGTATAGTGTTGCGTTGAGGTACGAGGATCCGTTCACCGCGGAGATTTATGCGAAGAGGGAGAGGGAGCAGAGGGGGAAGAAGGGGTTGTAGATGTTGAGAGATGGAGGGTGAGGTGTGTTCATTCAACATGAGAGGGGCGTCGAACGGGGAAGAAGTGGATTGTGAGGAGATGGATGTGGTAGAGTAGAAGAATAGAATGACGAGATCATAAAAACAGAATTCAATTGGCCGCTGCATGGCATTCGTAACCATAATGAATTTCTTATTGACACATCTTCAGCTTCAAAGCTGATCTGCGAAGCATCCTTTCTGAAAGATCATTTGCCGTGTCTTCGTGCGCACGAGTTGCATCCTGGTTGTCCATCAATGCTCCTTTCTAGCGCCATGTCCCTCGCATGCTTTCTAGTATCCCCTCGTCTGCTCAGGTATACTCGCCTCCTAGCAATGAAGCTCCATGCCCCCAGCTTTTGGCTTCGCGGGAGGCTGTTCCTGGCTCGTCCTTCCTCTTCCGTGCCATCGGTGTCTTGTTATGAAGAGTGAAGCATCAAGCTCTCCTGTCTCTCAGCGATTGTAACGTGTCTTCCCTCCAGGACTCGAGCATAGCGCTGACGGAACCCCACGCCTTGCTCAGCGTTTTCCCGGCGGATTGAGATTGGTCTTGTCCCTTTGGTGCCCTTTCAGGAGCTTTCACCTTCTCTTTCGGACAGCGATTCCTCTTTACAGGAATGCTTAACGACCGTCAAAATGTTTGCCTCATGGCCAGATGGGTATCCAAGCAGTCTGGTTCAAATCCCCTCAAACTCCCATCCAATAAATGTCGTTCCATCCGCGTTTCGTATCATCCTGCTTCCCTGCCCTTCAACGACTCCCAAGGTCCAGGCCCAACCCTCTCTCCAACCCCCTCACCCCCTCCTCAAAACCCTCCCAAGCCCTCATCTGCACCGTCCAATTATCCCTCAACACTCTGCCCCTCCCCTTCCTTCTGAGCAAGTGCTCTTTCTCCCCCCACGTGCGTACCACATTTCGCACGACGTTGCGCTCCAAACCGGGTCGGGAGGCTGCGAGGCGCAGGAAGAGGAGGGTCCGGGCGATGCGGTCGGGGTTGAAGGGGCGGGTGGGGTTGCGGAAGAGAAGGCGGAGGTGGGTGAGGAGGGTGGAGGCTGCGGGTTGGGAGGTGGATGTTGCACGGTGGGTGGCGCGGAGGAGGTGTCGGTAGGCGTGGAGGATGGTGGTTGGTTGGGTTGTCATGTTGGGCTGTCTGGTTTGTAGGTGAGGGTTTGGAGGGCGGGAAGAGAGAAAGTGGTGATGGTGGTTCTGGAATGCAAGATTGGGCGGAGGAGATGGGCGGGAGTGATGATGGAGACGGAGGTGGAGATGTGGAGGATCTGCAGGCTTGATATTTTTGTGAATACAGGTACGAACAAACCCGCGATGACTTCACAAAGATCAACTATTTTTCTGGCCTGTCCACTTCTGCGATCATTGGTGTTGTAAGCTTGATCGTTGGACTCCTACGCCTCGAGGTGCGGTGATCTACATGTGATCTCGCGACCCAACTTTCGACTAAAGCCGAGGCTTGAAATCTTCGCCCTAGGCGGGCTCGCGCATCATGAGTCAAACGAGAAGACATCACATGAGAAGAAAGATGAGAAGTGATACAAAGAATAAAGAATCAAGATGAAGACAAGGTAGAGACTGTAACTTTTGTGTGCTATTTAAGCAGGTATCAAAAAACGACAAGGTGAAAAGATCAGTAAAACCCATTAAAACAGTCCGAAACAGAGAACAAGGGCCACGAGACGAGTCATCGACCACTGTGTGTGGGAGACATCAGAAACGGCCAGGAAAAAACCGAAAGATGCAATCCGCCAAATTGGTCGGATGCATGTGAAAAGATGAGAGGAACCCAAAGCAAGAGCAGTCAGTCACTCGCGATAGGAGACAGGAGCAAAAGCTCACACGAAGTCATCATCGAGAATCAAAAAGAGCAGAGTGGAAAGGGCTGGTGGAGTGAAAAAGTCTCCACCACCCGTCGTCTCATCTGTGTGTGCTCAATAAGAGATGTGTGGGAAAACCAACGACGGACAGATCAGAGTAGGTCAGACAACCTACTCGCTGGACTCGTCAACAATAGCGGTACCCTGAGCCTGGGCCTTCCAGTACTCGGCCTCGCGCTTGGACTCGGAGAGCTGGTTCTCGAGCTCGGCAATGCGAGTCTCAAGAGCGTCGCGCTCTTCGACCTTCTTGGCACGGGACTTGCGAGCAGCAGCGGTGTTTCGTGCACGCTTCAAGGCGACGGTGTCGTGCTCGTCGACCATGATTGGCGGAAGAGGCTTGTCACGCTTCTTCGCGTTGACACCAGCAACAGAAGATGGACGCACGAAGGTCGCCGGCGACATGGCAGCAGTGGAGCTGCGCTTGCGGTTGTGTGCCGGTCCGCCTGGGTGCACAATAATGGGGTTGTTGCTGGAGTTGGAAGTGGTGCGCTCCATGGAGGGAGCTGCCATAAGAGAGTCAAGCTCCGGGAAGAAGTTGGAGGTGTTGTCACCACTGCCGAAATCAAACGTGCTGTCGAGCGTGTTGTCGAAAAGTGGAGATGCCGAGTAGCTCTCTGGAGTCTCGAGGTA
>MSJI02000429.1:0-23981 GCA_001931905.2 Cladosporium sp. IMV 00045 | reverse complement strand
AGAAGTATGAAGAGGCCTTGCGAGGGTCTTCGTCTGTTGGCGATAGCGTAGGCGGAAGCTGTTGGCTAAGCGCGCGCAGGTTGCGAAAGCGAGGTGGCCGTGGAAGCTGGTTGGGAGATGGTGAACTAAGCGTTGCAAGCAAGCATATTTGTGAGCGCAAATCGGGCGTCAGGCGAGACTGTCGAGATGCCGGGTTGCGACGTTGCTGGAAGAGCTCCGGATGTTGGTACATGTATTTCTCCCCCTACCTGCGCGATGACGGCAACAGGCAGCTGAAAGTTCTTGGCGCAGGCTGTGAAGGGTGATGGAGAGAGTCAGTGGCTGTAGGCTAAGGCTGTACTGTAGGCTGTTGACCTCTGTCGAGCTGCAACATGTGAAAGTCTGACCTGCAGGGCGATCCATCTTTCATTGTCTGATATTATCTGCTAGTCAATGTTGATGCTTCCCCGCCACACCCTCACTCCCGGCCAAGCATGGTGATGATCAGACAAATACACAAAGATGGAGGACGACTCGTTCCTGGATGACGATCTCGACGACATCCCCGACAACACCTTCGCGGAACTCGAACGAAATGCCATTTCTTCCACCCAGCGCATGCGCCAGAGTCCAGCGCCTCGGCCTTCGACCAATCTAAGGAAGCAGGCACACAATACCTCCAGCCTGTATCGCTCGCAAAAGACGACCAACAATCTGGCATGGCGGCCTCCACGACCCCAGCAACCCGGCATATCTGGGTCGCAGTCCAGACCTGCTCCCCCATCCAATGTCCCGGACATGCCATCGTCCGACTATGGCTTCGATGACGAGAACGTAATTGACCTAGACGAGCCGAGCATGGTCATTCAACCTGCGTCTGGTCCACCAACGAGGGTACCATCTCGTTCTGCCTCACGTACAACATCCCGCTCCGTCGACCCAGAAACTGCTGCTGCTTTCGCCGCCGCCGACGCAGAGATGGGCGCTGATGCACAGCAAGCGCAACAATGGGGACAAGCACCGCATCTCCAGCATAAGTCACGCGCCAACCCGGAGACATCTGGGCTTCTCGCACGCATCGCAGAACTCGAAGCCGAGAAGACACGGTTGCAGCGCTTGGAAGAAGAGGCCCGCAAGGCTGCAGCCACCAAACAGGGAGAGATTTCCATCGTTCGTGCGAAAGAGGCAAAGGCTGCCAAAGAGTTTGAGCGGCGGTTGGCTGTTATGCAACAGCTGCATGCAGACGAGGCCGCAAAACAGAAAACCGAATTGGACGCTATGCGAAAGCAGAGGGAACAGATGGAGACGGACAACCGGTTCTTGCAACATGATCTGGCACAGGAAGCGGAAAAGTCGAAGAGGACGGTGGGTTCGAGCAAAACACGACCGATCAAAGAGAAGGACACCCCTCGGAAAAGGAAGCAAGGTCTCGGCGATGGCTTCGATGATGACGAAGTACAGCTGGTTAGCCCAAGCCGCAGTAGAGAGAAGGGTAAAGACCAAACACCATCTGCTGGAGCAAAGCGGAAGCGTTCAGCGCAGGATAGCCCCTTGCCTACGCTCTCCTTCATGCAGCCTCCTCAGCCCTCACGAGAGACGAGCGGAGAGCACACGATCCAATCTGCAATTCCCACGAGCACCGGCTCAGACTCTATCAACGCTCGAGAGCGGTACGAGCTTGTGCAGCGGATGCTCAATCACAAATACCGTGGAGGCAAAGAACTTGCGATAGAGCTACTTTCCAAGCATAGCTTCCAGTCCTCTCCAGAACAGTCGCTAGCGTCTCATTTCCTCGACAAGCTTGCCGTCTCCATGTCAACATCCTCCTCGAATAATCTGGCCCTCGAGATCGCCCGAATCTTACTTGGACTGTGGTCGTCTTGTTTGCACGAAAAGACGTATGCGCCGGTAGGCCTGGTCCTTGACATGCTCCGCGCCTCTTTATGCTTTGAACTGTCGGCGCAGATATCAAAGCTTGTCGAAGAAGCCGTACCGATATGTCTACAATCCATCGACTTGGTGATCACGCCGGTGGTGCAAATGCAGCGCGCATCATTCCCTACGAATTTTGACTACAAAGCCCAAGACGAGCTATTCACCAAAGTAAATGTCGACGATATAGTCGATTTCCTACTCTTCCTCAACCAGTCCGCGGCTCTGGATCCCGAGCGAATTGAAGCCTTTTGGCGGCAAATACATTTCAAGGGATCTCTCCTGATTCTCAACAAAGTGCAACCGATTCCTCGAATCATAAAGACCTTGCGAATTCTATCAACATCGGTGCTAGACACTTCATTTGGGTCAATCAGCCAAGATGCCACCCAGCAAATCCAACAAGAACGAGCGACTCTGGATCGATTAATCACCTGGTTATTTGAGGTTCCCGAAGCGCCTCAAGGTGAGCCTCCCTTCACCGAGGGAGAGATCGCCGAGCTTCGCATCGGGGCTCTGAACGTGTTCAGAAGATTGTGTCTTACAGACCACGGCGGCCAAGTCCTAGCGCAACATCGCACTGCAATCGGTAAACTTGTCAAATTCTTGAATGGACAAATTGGGAAACTCTACGCCATCTGTCCCTCCGCTCGTCGACACCAACACAGCAGCAGCAGCAGCGACGATGATGCAGAGCCAACAGTCCACGAACTCATCATCAAGACAGTGAACATGTCCGTCCGCATTCTCCATCACTTACTGCACACTTTCGAGAATCTCATCAATCTCACCGAAAAGCTCGGAGCGGAGCGAGGTGGATATCATTTCTTTCTCATTAGCATGTCGCGCGTCGCGTTCAGCGAGCAACTCGTTTTCGAAGCGGGCATTCAGACGGAGGTCATTGAGGCCGCGCATGATATTCTCGATAGCGTTCTGAGTCCCGAGGAAGGAGAAGCGATTGTCAAGGCCGTCGAGACGCCGCGTGGGACGCGCAGCACCACCACGAGGAAGGATGCCAGTGGTGAGAGTCAGGAGGATGCCATGCAAGTTGAAGCAGGCGATCACGAATAGTACGAAAATATCGAGAATTGTCAATGATCTTCACAGCATTATCTGTTGCACGTCAATGCGCATACGTCACGTCCTACATCGGATCCATGTCATCAGATCTCGCATGCCCCGCAAACCCCGCTGCGTTTCAACCGAGTGTGTGATGAGATCCATTCGGGAGCTCTTCGACACATGTATTTAACATGAATGATTATTTCAAGGACGCATTGTTGCCTTTCCTCAGCATCTAAATCTGTCGCCAATAATTCTATCCTTTTACAGATGGCCGACTACCCCAATAACGTCGGCTGGATCGGCCTGGGGATCATGGGCCTCCCCATGGTCCGCAACCTACTAGCCAAAATGCCCAACAACACACAGTTCCACGTCTTCGACATCGTTCAAGACTCGGTCGACGCATTCGTCGCAAACAGAACTGGCAGAGTGCACGCCTGCCGCAGCTCGAAGGAAGTGGTCGACAAGTCAGTATGCAATCGCACAGTCCTGTTCATCTCTCTCCAGACAACAAAGGCTCACCGTGCACAATACCACAGGATATCATAATTTCCATGGTCCCCGAAGGCAGCCACGTGCGCTCCGTCTACTTGACCGAAAGCACCGGCGTGCTGGCGAGCGACCTCGGCACCAAAATCCTCATTGACTGCAGTACAATCGACACAGGCACCTCCCTCGCCGTCCGCGACGCAGTCGCCTCCCGCCACCCAGACGCACGCTTCTACGACTCACCGGTGTCCGGAGGCGCCCTAGGAGCCGAGAAAGCGACTCTGACATTCATGCTCGGCTGCGCCAACAACGACTCCAACATCGCGCTCCTGCAGCGCCTGCTAGGTCTGATGGGCGGCAACATCTTCCCCTGCGGCGGGTCCTCGCTGGGTCTCACGGCCAAGCTGTGCAACAACTACTGCAGCGGGCTGATCGCCATCGCCGTCAGCGAGGCGATGAACATCGGCATGGCGTCCGGAATGGACCCACGCGTGCTGGCGAACGTCTTCCATACTTCCACCGCGCAGTCGTCCATTTGCGATGATTGGTGTCCTGTTCCTGGACTTTCGCCCGATGCGCCCGCGAGTAAAGGGTATCAGGGCGGGTTTCGGGTGCAGTTGATGAAGAAAGATTTTGGCCTCGCCGTTGATACTGCGGAGAGGGTTGGGGTGGATCTTGCATTGGGGAAGGAGGGGTTGAGGGTTTATGAGGAGACCAGTGTGGATCCGCAGTGTAGGGATTTGGACTCGAGGGTTGTTTATAGGCATTTGGGGGGCAGGGAGGACTGGAGGAAGGACTTTCCTGAGGAGGTGGAATTGAAGAAGTTTGAGACGAGGCGGCTGTTGGAGAAGGGGAAAGAGGCTGAGGGGAGCTAAGGTGGTATAGACTACATGTACATGTATTAGACGGAGATTGGAGTGATTTGCTATGACGAAGTCCCAGGAAGCCGTTCTTCGTCCTTTCCAAGCTTGACTTTGGATGATCTTTTCGACTCAGTAGCTTTCAGAGAAAGCTCAGACAGGAAAATTGTCTGTCTTCGATAGCTCTATACCAGATCTTTACACCAACAGGATCTTGCTGTCGGATGGGATGATCGACAGGGCGAACAACGAGCGGGGTTGCATTGAGAGTTTGGGCATGTGGCTGTTCGACGTCATGTCTTTACAAACTAGGACAGCGCTCGATCGGCTATAAAACGCGAAGAAAAGACCATATTGAGATCTTTCACTTCGCCCATGGAAATCCGTCGCCATACACACAAGATGCAGGTCATCAGGTTACTGGTTGGTCTATTGCTCGCTCGAGTGATCTCTTGTCAGAACGTTACATCGTCAGATAGGCTCCCTTTCAACATCGACTTTGACACCGTCGATGGGGATCCGGACTATATTCCTCCCTATTTTCCAATCCTACCATTCAATCAATACGCAACCAATCCCATCCTCTCCCCCAACCCAGCCAACAATTTCGAGTCCGCATTCCTCTACAATCCCACCGCAATCGTCCTGAATGAAACTATCTTCCTCCTGTACCGAGCGCAAAACGAATCCAAAGTCAGCTCCGTAGGACTCGCATGGAGTACCGACGGCATCAACTTCGAGCGTCTCAACAGACCCATCATCTCTGCCACCGAACCCTGGGAGGCTGGAGGTGGCACTGAAGATCCCCGAATCATCCGCGTCAACGGCACGTTCTACCTCACGTACACTGCGTATAATCTCACTTCGCCGCAGCTCTGCATCGCCACTTCGACCGATCTTCTCAATTGGACGAAGTACCCGCCTCTCTTCCCGTACTGGCAAGATGTTGCCTTCAGCGACATCGACGTCCCAGGCCCGCGGCTCAACCATTCCAAGTCGGGCGCCATAACGAACGAGAAAATCAACGGGCTGTATCATATGTACTGGTAAGTACCTGTCGTCGAACCTTGCCCCCCTGCCAATGCCCATGTCCAACCATCGAAACGCAGGGGCGACTCCTCCCTGTACCACGCAACCTCCCCCGACCTTCTCAACTGGACCACCCTACCCTCCACCTCACCCTTCGCCGCCCCCGTCCACCCGTGGGAAAACCGCCTCCTCGAGCCCGGACCCGCGCCCATCAAAACCCGCCACGGCACCTGGCTGCTCATCTACAACGCCATGACGACCGGTCGAGCCGGCTACCCACAAGGCCAGTACTCCGTGGGACAAATGCTGATCGATCCAACGGGAGGCTTCCGACCGCAGGTCAACGCGAGCATTGAGAACCCCGTCGTTGGGGGTACGTATCAACCTGAGTTGGTGGATGGGCCGGTTGCTAGGCTTGAGAAACCTTTCCTTTGGCCTAGTACGCCGGAGCAGACGGAGGGGCAGGTCAATAGGGTTGTTTTCGCTGAGGGGCTGGTGCAGTTCAAGGGTAAGTGGTGGTTGTACTTTGGGCAGGCGGATAGCTCGCTTGGGGTTGCGACGGCTGAGGTGCAGCCTTGGGAAGACAAGTAGATGTAGGGTAGCGATAGTCGGAGGGCGTTAGTTGAGAGGATTTGTTGCACGCCAACGATAGGTCATTTGACACATCAAGGGTATGAAGTCATGTTGTCTCATACCATGAAGTTGATGAGAACATTGTGGCCATGCCTTGTCGAGATTACCATCCTGTAGAATGCCAACAATCGAATTGCATATTCGTTTACATGATATTGTTGCAACACTTGTCAAGCATAAGGCTTCAAGTCCCCGACGCGCCACAGCAGCCGGTCCTGTTTGTGATACACAAGAGATAACTTATCGTACAGTACAGAACCCCCGACGAACTCAGTAGCCAATACCAGCTCCCCTTGACCTGACACTGTCCCTCGAAGCGCTCAGTCTAGGAACCGTCGGGCTAGGCGCAGCATCCTGAGAAGCGAACCCTCCGGCATTAGGCCATGGTCCGCTAGCATCCAATCCAGCATGTCGGCTGGGCGGTCGACCCGCAATCAATTCATCATCGCTCGCGCCGTTATCAGAGAGCTTTTTGGTAGGTGAATTGTCACTTCCATGCAGAGTGGTCGATTCGCCTTCGCTCGTCTTGACTTCGTCACTGAATCGGAGACGCTTCTTGTGCCAATCTGTTTCTTCGTAGTTGAAAGACTCCTCACTGCCTTTGGTGTACCAGAGAGGCTCATTTGCTGCAATCTTAACGACGTTGAGGAGTGGCTTGGGTTGATTGTTGGTGTTATAGAAGATGACGTCGACCTCTTCGAGGCTGCGAAAGCCGGTTTCTGGGTAGAAGAAGTAGATGATCGGGACGATGGCGAAGTTGAATGCGGCGAAGATAATGTAGGTGCGATGGCCAATATTGTGAAATGCCACTGGTGCGATCTGGACGATGGCGTAGTTGACCAGCCAGTTTGCTGCTGTGGACATGGCATTGGCAGGCCCGCGAATGCGCAGAGGTACGATTTCTACCTGATACAACCAGGCCATGCCTTGCCATCCGATCGCAAAGAAGGTGCAGTATACGAATAAGAACACCGTGCTGACGATATCACCAGCGGTAGTCGACAGCCAGAGCATGGCAGTCAGGATAGCCATCGACACGCACATACCGCTTGCGCCGAACATCATGAGGCTCCGACGGCCCCAGAAGCGGTCAATACCGACGACTGGGACAATTGAGGCCAACAGAAACTCCGTACCTACGCAAGCGGCAAGTAACCGACCAATCCAGCCAGAGTAGCCGTAGAGCTGAACGAACATAAGAGCCAAAAATTGCGTGACGAGATTGATACCAGTCATCTGTTGGAACACTTGGAGCACGACAGCAAGAGTGGTCCGGTGGATGTGGCGATAATCGCCCATCGAGAAAGCTGATCCGAAAGTGCCTTTCGACATCTCGATGACGGCGTCCTTGATCTGCAAGAATTCCTGACGAACATCGTGACTGTCTTTCGGCAAATCGTTGAGCGCGGATAGCACGCGAAGAGCCTCGTCTTCTCGTCCTGTCAGGATAAGCCAGCGTGGTGATTCTGGCATCAGCAGGAGCATAAGGGCCGCCACAAGAAGGAAGATAAGCTGAATCGCGATTGGCACACGCCATGCCGCAGAGGAAGGGTCGAGCCAGGCAAACGCGAACCCCATCCAGTAACTGAAGCAAATGCCAGCAGCGATGAAGGTTCCGGCGGTAACCATGAGTAAAGTCCCGCGACGATGGGCCTTGGTGCACTCGGCTTGCCACGCAGGGACCGTGGCGGTGTTGAAACCGTTGCCCCATCCAGCAACAGCTCGACCGACCAGGAATTGTGCCCAGCTAAAAGATGTTGCTTGAATAATCTCTCCAATTGCGAGGAATACCAAGCCCATTAACATTGTTTTCCTCCGACCAAGTTTGTCGCCGATGAAGATCGTCAGAATTGCTGAAAGGAAACATCCCAAGTTCCAGATACCGACGGTAATGCCCTGAAGATTGGCAACTTGGTAATCGTCCGGGTTGCCAATGGTGTCTGTCTGAGGGAACTGGCTGCGAAAAGAAGGTACCGTTAAGAGTTCTGCGAGGTCTCCCTGGTCGTAGCCGAACAGGAAAAAAGCAAGTCCTGAGACAGTGCCAATTACAGTCGCCAGCGCCGGGCCTCGCAGGCCCATATACGAGTGGACTTCGGACATTGCGAATGTTGTTTCGAGCACCTAGTCAGTACCCGAATAGGGATTCTTGGTCGGCGACCAGAAGAACAACAGTTGTAGGCCTCTCGTGATAGAGAAAAAAAGGAAGCAATCGCCGGCAACCCAGCAGGAGCGGCACGAAAACTTACTATAGGGCGCCGCTACGTGAAGGGTTGCCACAATAAGCACCAATGCGGCGGCGCACCACCTGTGCGAAGGTGCAGAATGTATTGCTCTGACGTGACGTATCGAAAGTTCATGGACACGGCAAGTTCGTGTAACGACACGCTCATATAGCGTGCCGAAACCATGACGGGCGGGATTGCCCTCGCTCGTGACAAGAGTCTTCAGCCACGGACAAAGGTATCTCGAACATTTGACCTGAGAGGGCTCTCGGTGCAAAATGCGTTTCGTGCGGGCTACAGCAATCGGCGTCCTGTCAACGTTTGGTACGGCACAGGACTTTGCACGTTTGCCACATGGCGACCGTTGAAACCCTGCGAGCCATGAACTTCTCTGTCTGTGCAAAGACACATCGGCATCATCATCATCATCATGGAGAAAGGAAGGTTTTTCAGATCGATGATGTTTTGGCGTACGGAGTGTGGGAGGGGAGATGCGTGGTCCCGTAGGCTGTTCCTTGCAGATTGGGACGGCACGGCAACGACTCCGCTGCTGCAACTTTGAGATCGATCTTGATTTCTCTGATCTCATCCGCGAATATGCAAGGATGTATGAGCGTCATCTCGGTAGCGAGTTAAGTGGCACTTGGCGCATGATAGGAAGCCGCTGATGAGTGTGTACTGGTCGTGGCAGACGATGTACTGTAGCAATCACGGATTGGATGTTGGCGGGAGGCGGGATACATGGAATCGATCGACAGCAGAGCTTTTAGGTCAGCGATCAACCGGCTAACCTCAACCCTAACCCTAGACAGAGGATCGTGACCTCGGACAGCTCTCCAAACTAGAATAGCACAGGAACATCACCTTGTACAGCTTAATGTTATATTTTCGTGGAAATTTGCCGTCAAATTTGCGGTGAGGATTTTACCATCCTTCTAAGTGAGTCTGCTGTGGTTACGTCTGGCTTCCATACGAAGATTGCGACTGAACCAAACGGCCTGGTCCTTGCGACAAATCCTTCGTTCCTTCTTGTCGATCGGGAGAAAGCGAAGGCTCATCGCGTGAGTGTTTCTCAACTCAAACGAGCTACTCTATTGTTTTGATCTGGTTATTGGACCACACACGATTCTTACTACACCCTTGCGGAAATGAGTCTCCCAAGTTATCGACCTCTTACACAGCATGACCGAAAATTTGGCGCATTGACAATGTCGACGGGGGCAGGTTGGTACACGGTGACGGTACTCTCATCAAAGCAGGAAAAAGACAGTCACACAGACCAGAGAGACCCATGGCTGCTCATGACTTTCGCCTTGTTGACCTTCTTCAGTGGTGCGCTGTGGCTCGCAATGGACAGTCACCATTCTCGCCGACCATGGCGCAAGCTTCTCACCTGGGGAGGCAGCAGCGGTGGAGGAGCAAGCGGAATATCAACCTTCTTGCTTGAAGAGAGACCTCTGCTCGCAGTAGCATTCGGTATGTGGGCCTGGACGGCCGCAGTGACCGTGATTGTGTTCGCGGACAGCTTCAGGGAGTTCCGACACTCCTACGAACATGAGGCCAATCGAGAAGAATCTGTCCCGGAACATGCCTTCGGCACTCGACGAGATACAGCCTAGCAAGATCACCTGCAAACCTCCCATCCGGTGTAAAGCTTTGTTGCACATCATTTGCTGTGTGACCTGACAGAAGGGCCAGTGACGAGGAGGAATGCCACATATTGCAAGGTACCTCCACTTTTGGAAGATCCTAAATCAGCCGGGGATGTTTGATCAAAGCTTCTCGGCATACTACGAGATGTGCAAGACATTTACCAAGCCAAACTGTACGAATTCTGAATCGAGAAATGCGCGGTTGCTTCCACGGAAGCGAGCATGAGACGGCTTGGGGGCCGAGAAACGAAGCTTCAACCTGCACATTCGAAATGCTGCCTTCGTGCCTTGGAGCAGACCCCATAAAGGCGAAGGGAGGGTGAAGTGTTCTTCGTTGTGAGAATTTGGCTCCTTGGCTTCAAGGACAGAACGGGCGAGTGACATTATTGTTCGCTCTCAAGAAGCGTACAACTTGGATAAGCGAGGGCTGGGCGTCTCTTGCCAATTCCCTCCAATCATCGTTGACATTTTGCTCCTCGCCTATGCCTTGTACCGCCGCCAAGCTTGATGGGCTCCAATCCCCTCCATTTGCACCGCGATCTCTGCTGGGGCTTCATGCTCCAACAGACATCGTTACGAACAGTCTTCGCTTTCTGTCTTCGCGATGGCACCTACACTCGACGACATACCAAACGAGCTGTTTGAGCTAATAGTAGAGGTGCTGGAACTGCGCGACATCCTCAGCTTGCGCTATTGTAGCCGGCTTGTAGCTTCCAAAGCCACGCAAAAGCACTTCAAATCATTCTTCCGCACGAAGCATGTACACCTTGACGAGCAATCCACTACGAAATTCGTCCATTTCACACAATCGGAGGAGTTTTCTCGTCTGGTAGGGCATCTGGCCCTAGTAGGTCTGGCATATGACCCTAAATCTCTGGAACGTGGGACGAGGGATTCGACCACCTTTGATGGCGATGTGAAGATCAATACGAAGCAAGACTTAGACCTCGTGGAGGCCCGTAGAAAGACGCTTCGCAGTTTCTGCGACCCCAAAAAGAGATTCCAGTTGCTCGGCGAGGCATTCCTCAATCTCAGACATAGCATCGGGTCTCGTTGTCTGTCATCTCTCTCCCTACAAGGTCTGGTCTCGTATCGCGACGGCAGCGGTCATGAAACCCCATCTCTCCTTATGTATGATCACGGACTCGACTCTAACGCAATCTGTGAGGCAGCCGCCTACACCTTCCATCATACCATGGAGTCGTTGGCGTCAAACCGCCTTGCCATAAAGAAGCTTGACCTGTACAACACCAGCGAGCTACAGCGATGCAGTCTCGGATGCATAGAGCTGAACAATCTTGAGGTCCGTTATCCGGGCCTACGAGCATGCTTTGCGCCTCTGCAGTCCCTAGGATTGAGCCTGTGCAACACCATTCCGCGCATAACGGATGTTCGAGAATGGCCTAGCCCCAGCGAGGACTCATCTTCTTCTGGGAGAGTACCATCGGCCAACACGCCGGAAAAGGACAAGCTCCTTGGTCTTAGCTAGTGCTTCCATCTCGCTCCGCAACTCGTACACCTCGATGTCCATTTCTTCACTCAGGCCAAGGGTCTCAAGACCTTCGCCCAATCCATATCACTGATGCAACAAGCGGCCGGCTGCAGCCCTCTGCCTACTCTGCAATCTTGTCGCATACGTGGGCTGCACTGCGACCCGGATGACCTCCTGCTTTTACTCCAAAGCACGAAGCCAAGACGTATTGATCTACAAAATATGACCACGCTATCAGGAACGTGGCGGCCAATCTTCGATTTCCTCACAAGCTCACAGGCTAATGTCGAAGATTCATACCTTGACGATCTTTTTGAAGCGCGCAGGCACGTGTGGTTCGACGCTCCTGGGAAGAAGAAATACCGCCACGATAGCACGCACGGATGCAACACTGTGGACCGCCAAAAGGACGCAGTAAAGCGTCCAATCAACTACCACTTCTCTCAACACCGAGCGAAGGGCACACCATCACTTGCGAAATGGTTCGAGCGACTACGATCGGAATATGGAGCCTTGTGAGGGACTTGATTCACATGATACCGATAAGAAGCGGTCACGTCACATGTGACCAGCAGGCAGCGAAAATTGGGCATCCGGTCCGAGATACAAGACCAAGAGGAATACCTGCAGACGGGCTCACGCCACTCGCTCTCCTCACGATTTCCGAACGTGTAGCGACGTACACGGCGAAGCTGACTAAGGACCGGTTGCGTACGAGGTCTGATTAATTTGCTCAAGGTAGCGTGTGACCTTCGGACGATTGGAGGAACAGCCGGACATTGCTCGAGATTGGGTCAATGCTGCTACGAACTGAAATGGACGATTTCTGTACGACAGACTTTATTGTCATTTCTTTTGCAGTGTAACATCGAAAGGCTGTAATAGGGAAGTATATACCGCGACCGGCAAGGAACGAAAAACGAAAAGAAGTACCGCAGGAAAAATTGCAAAAGTACAGCCTCCAAAGTAAACACCCGTCTTCACCCACACCATACCCAGCCAAGTAGTGAGTAAGGTTTCACTTGCTTCCAAACTTGCCAGCGACGCACTTGGTGACGATCTCCTGATCGGTCCAGCCGCTTCCACTCTGGCTCGGGGTCTCGGTGAGCTCGTAGCTGGAGTCAAACTTACCAGCAGACCAGCCGGTCCAGCCAAGGTAGACGTCGGAGTACTCGTTCAACGCCTCGAATTGCTCGCAGAGAGCCTGCAGGCAGCTCGAGTCGTTGCTGCCACCGGTTTCAGTCAGGATAGCCTCGCGCTTGTTCTCGCGCAGCCAGTCGCCGAGAGTGTTGAACGTGTCAACGTTGTTCGTGGTGCAAGTGGTGGAGGTGCCGGATCCGTCGGAGTCCAGGTATTGGTGCACATCGAAGATCAGGTTGGTGGTGCTGTCGTCAAGGTTGGTAATCTTCGAGAGAGCAGCGCCTGAGCCATTATCGATGAAGGCGCTGGCGTGGGTCCACTCATTGCCAGGGAGGAGAATTTTGTTCTCAGTCGCACCAGCCTTGCGGATGGCAGTAACCACGGCCTGGACCGTGGATGCCCAGGTGTCAATGTCCGGCACGTCATGCTAGGCGAAGAGTCAGCATCAAGACACTCATGCGAGGAAGCAAAATTCCTTTGGTGGACACTTACAGGCTCATTCATGACGCCGAAAGCAACTTTGGGGCTACCCTTGTACTTGGTAGCAACCTGCGACCAAAGGCTAGCAAGGTCCTCATCGGTAGGACCGCCCTGGCCGACGATGTTGCCGTTCCAGCGGGCGTAGTTGTGCAGGTCAACGATGCACATCTCAGCACCGGCATCCAGGCAGCCCTGAATCTGCGCATCGAAGGTAGACCAGTGGTCAGCGTTGAGGGTGCCGCCGACGCTGTCCACAAGGTACTGCCAGCCCACGGGAATGCGGAAGGTGTTCAGGCCGTCGTCGTTGACGAAGTGCTTCATCTGGTTGAGACCATCCTCGCCAGGGTTGACGATGCTGCCAGTGTTACAAGTGCCGTCGGTTCCACAGCCGAAATCGAGACCAGCAATCTGTGAGTCGATACGTTAGTAGTCGAATGGATCGGGAAGTTGACGTGCGTGTTGGCCTACGTTGACACCGGCATACTTGACGCCTTCGGAAGAAGATCCAGCGCGGTTGACGGCGGAGGGAGAAGCTCTGGTGGTTGAAGACGCCTGAGCAGTGGAGGAAGGTTTGGTCGCGGCGGGTTTCACGGCTGCGTTCTGAGTAGTCGCGGAAGCCTTAGTCGAAGCAGGCTTCTTGGGTGTCGAGCTTTTAGTCGATGTAGACGCAGCCTTGGTGCTTGCGGCCTTGGTGTTTGCGGCCTTGGTGCTTTCACCAGCTCCCTCCAAGCACTGCGAGTAGTAATCGTTGTATTTGTGGCAAGACCATCCAGACTCGCATGCCGTCTCGCCGGTCCAGTTAGTGCCACCACACTGCCCGTAGGCTGCAATCTGCGCGGAAGCCGAGCCAGCGGCTGTCACCGCTGCCAGAGCGAAGATAGTTGACTTCATGTTTGTGAAAGACTGAAAATAGTTGGTTTGATAAAAGAGTGTGTTGGGCGGTGGATGCTAGATTGAGACCTGCTGGGGAGACGGGATGTGGTTTTATACCACCAGGAACAACATCGAAGACTCCATTGATCTAGACACATGCAATATGGGTAACACGGCTTGGAAATGATCAAGACCTGCCCGAAGGCTTGTTTGCCGTAACAAGCTGCTAAGCGAGTTTCATGTAGAAGAGTTCCCGCAACTTTCAATGAGCTTGAATGGGCCGCGGATATGAACTCCGTCCTTTTCATCTCGGCGCCAGATTCCATGATTTTCTAGTCCCGAAGGAGCGAGCGGATGCCTTGGATTTGATTCTGGTCAGGGTTGTCAACCTGTCGTACATCCTCCATGTTTCGTGGAATCGGATGCGGGCGGCTTCCAGGCTGTCGGCGGACGTGCGATTTTGGAGTGACACTCCGAACTTGTTTTAACATGCGGCCGCTTGTCTTAGGAACAAACTCAATAATATGCCTGGTTTTCTTGAAGCCAACCCAGTCATGATTCCACCACGACATCACTATGCCTTGCTCTCGACACCCTTGAAAAAGTTGAACGCCGCTTTATAACTACAGTGCGTATTTTGCAAGGTCACTGCACGCTGGAGTGTACATATCTGCTACGAAGGAATGGTCAAATGCGCGTACTGGGGGAACATACATGTATCTATCTATCAGCTCACTGGCGCAGCCGAAGATATCTACGGTGGTTGGTCAGCGTCTTGGACCGTGTACGGTTTTCTCATTGTTTTGGCAGTGTTTCTTACAGGCTAAGAGCAATTCGAAGCTTGAGCACTTCGGGGCAGACCATGTCACGTGATTGGGGTGCGTGAGGCTGCTCCTCCTGGGTCGTAGCTTTCCCGAGGATCTCGACTTTTCTCTGCCTCTCCCCCACCTCGTTCTAGAGCCAGACCACCCGCACTATCCTCAGGCGTACTCTCAGTCATGCCACCGATCCGCCCTGCTACCATAGGTGAGTCCAGGACGGGGGAGAATCGGAGCTCTCTCCGGCGGCACCGCTTGTAGCGCTTGTCGGCGTTTCGCGAATTGCGAGTAGCTCACCACGTCGACGTTAGTATAGCAGCCATTCCTGTATTCGCCAACCTCTTGCTATCAAACAAAAAGCTTGGACTGGACTGGCATACCAGCACCAAGCTCTAAGCAGCGCGGCGACCGTAGGCCGCTTTTCTGTCATTCGAGCCTATGGAGTCCCCACGACAACCTCCACCAGACGAGCGCGAAATCGCCATCCGAAGCACGACGGACGTCGGACAGGGAGCAAGGCAAGGTGCTGGACCCAGTGGTGCTTCTTCGGGCAGCGACATCACTGATCAATTGTCAGTCGCCCCGCGCTTCAAGCACGTAGCAGCTGAAGGGGGGCATTTCGTCGCTACCGGTAAAGACGGTGAAAAAGTACTTCGGTGTGAAGATGAGCCGATCCATATTCCCGGCGCAGTCCAAGGATTTGGCCTTCTGATCGCACTCGATGTACAAGGACTTGCTGTTAGGATCGTGAGTGAGAACTCGAGAACCATAATAGGCTACACGCCCGAACAGCTGTTTGCCCTCGAGAACTTCACTAGCCTCCTTCCCAAGGAGCAAGTCGACATCTTCTTGGATCATTTGGAGTACGTCCAGACAGATGCAGATGTGGTCAGCAACGGCCCAGATGTGTTCAGCTTGTCAATACCTTCTCCGGAGCAGAATGAATTGAAGCTATGGTGTGCCATGCACATCAATAACCGGCATCCGCATCTTGTCATCTGTGAATTCGAGCTGGAGGAGGACCACGAAAATCCTCTAACACCAAAAGATGATGATCTCGAACCTGATGAGCCAGTGGATGGCACGCTCGGTAGCGAACCCTCTGAAGAGGACTGGTTAGCAAGCACGCGAAGTGCAAGCAGGCCATTGCGATTCTTACGCGACTCGAGAAGACAGCAAAGTATAGGCCTGGCCACAATGGAGGTATCCCAGATCATATCACAAGTACAGGAGCAGCTGGCTGCACAGTCTAGCCTCCAGGACTTATTGGATGTTCTGGTCGGCCTAGTACAGGATCTAACCGGCTTTCACCGTACGATGGTATACCAATTCGACCAGGCGTGGAATGGCCAGGTAGTAACCGAGCTTCTCAACCCTCGGGTATCGAAAGACCTATACAAAGGCTTAAATTTCCCTTCAGCCGATATTCCTGAGCAGGCTCGGAACCTATACAAGATTAACAAAGTCCGTCTACTCTATGATCGGCGCCAGGAAACCGCTCGCCTAGTCTGTAGAAACGCGGAGGACCTATCGAATCCACTCGATCTGACTCATTCATATCTAAGAGCGATGTCTCCCGTTCATTCTCAGTACCTGAAGAATATGGCTGTGCGATCGTCACTATCGATTTCTATCACTAGCTCTGGCGAGCTCTGGGGTCTTATCACCTGCCACTCTTATAGCTCAGGCGGACGACGAATTGCCTTCCCGACTAGGAGTATTTGCCGTATCATAGGAGACACAACATCAAGGAACGTCGAGCGGTTATCCTATCCTTCGAGGCCCCAGATGCGGAAACTTATTAGTACTGTCCCTACCAAGCAAAGCCCTTCTGGATGTATCACTGCCTCATCTGATGATTTACTCAAACTCTTCCAGGCCACTTTCGGGTTTTTGATCATTCGTGATGAAACGAAAACGATTGGACGACTCAGTGGAGTCGGGACGTCACAGGAGGCGATGGCTGTCCTGCAATATCTGAAGAGAAAGAGGGCGACTACTGTCATGACTTCGACTAACATTGAGACCGATTTCCCAGACCTCCGCTTCCCGCCAGGCTTCCAGAACATAGCTGGACTGTTATTATTACCCCTTTCTTCCAGAGGCCAGGACTTCATCGTCTTCTTCCGAAAATCTCAAATCAAGGAAGTCAAATGGGCTGGCAATCCCCATGAGAAAAACATCGATTCAGGGCAACTGACGCCGAGAACAAGTTTCAAAAGATGGACCCAGACTGTGACTGGATCAACGGATTGGACCGAAGGTCAACTTGAGACAGCTGCTGTGCTATGTATGGTCTATGGCAAGTTCATCGAAGTATGGCGACAAAAGGAGGCAGCATTACAGAACAGTCACATCACAAGGTTGCTGTTGGCAAACTCTGCGCATGAGGTTCGCACTCCACTGAATGCTATCATCAACTACCTCGAAATTGCACTTGAAGGTGATTTGGATCACGAAACCAGAGAGAACCTCTCTAAATCGTGTTCTGCGTCAAAGTCATTGCTTTATGTTATCAGCGATTTGCTCGACTTGACGGCAGTTGTGGAAGGAGCTGTCACGACACAAAATGAGACTTTCGATCTTCGAAGCGTGTTACAGCAAACAACAGATTGGTTCTCCAAAGACGCACAGCGGAAGGAGATCTCATATGACTTCACCATGAACAACAACCCGGGGCTGCCAGAAAAGGTCATTGGGGATGCTCGGCGTTTAAGACAAGCCATCAGTAACATCATTGCGAATGCCATCGAGAATACTGAAGAAGGGGGAGTCAGAGTAGACGTTACCTCTGGACCCTTACACGACACGAAAGTGGTGGTTGAGATCTGCGTTTCTGACACAGGAGCTGGAATGCATGCCCAGAAGGTTGATGCGATTGCCAAAGAAGTTTCGCAAGTGGAAGTGGAAGACAGGAATGCGTTCGAAGATACAACGGCCACCGCGCGCACAGCCCTGGCAGACTCCGCCAATGCGGAGACGGCGCTCACGATAGGTCTTGGCCTGGCAGTGGTAGCACGCATCGTGCACAACATGCGCGGCCAACTTCGGCTGAAATCCGAAAAGGATCGTGGCTCACGCTTCGTTCTTGTCTTCCCATTTGACTTACCAGAGCCGGGATCAAGTCAACAAGCAGAAAGGTCTGACTCTGCAGAACGTGGCAGAGAAGAAGCAGCTACGTCTTCTGATACCGAAGAGGAGATCGTATTGATCGGGAGTATCGACCGAAGCGTCGACCGCAAAAACCATGCGGACAATTCGCTCGACTTGAGCGTTGGCGGTAGGAGTCGCGGCGATCTCCCTGGCGACGGCCCCGAAAACAGCGACAGCCGTCTGATGGAGGCCATCCGTCCGTCAAACCAAATCGATGTATTGTCGTCTGGCGAGAGTAGCCATGCCACATCCGCAAAAGGGATCTCGAGCCGAGAAGACACAGATCATAGCACCGAGATTGTCGGATCACAAGACTCGCCGAAGGGTCAGTCACAGAACACGGAGAATACGCCTGGGCTTCAGCAACCGTCGCCCCGAACTGAATCTGTGGATGTTGAAGGGCAAGCCCAGCCCTCAGGAGCTTCATCCACCGTGGACGCACCGGGTTCTTCTGCCGTCGACACGAGCTCCGAAGCGCCGGCTGCGCCACAGAGAACCGACCACGATTCAAGCAATATCGGCCTGTCGCATTCAACTGATGGCATGCGTGTCTTGGTGGCAGAAGACGACCCCATTAATAGCAGAATCATCGAGAAGCGACTGAAAAAGGTCGGACAAGAGGTCCATCTCACTGGCAATGGAGAAGAGTGCGCATACAACTTTCGCGAAGAAAAGGGCTGTTTTGATATCATCCTGATGGATATACAGGTTCGTCTGACACTCATCGTCGCATTCACAATCGAAAGCATGCTGACCACTGCATTAGATGCCCATCATGGATGGTTACGAGTCCACCAAGTCAATCCGCTCTTTCGAGGCGTCTCGCACTTCCGACGTCGATTCGCCCAGCGACTCAAACTCACCCAAGAGCCGCGTACCAATCATTGCCGTCTCGGCTTCGCTGGTTGAATCCGAGCGGGACTTCTACATTGATACCGGTTTTGATGGATGGATCCAGAAGCCGATTTCCTTTGATAGACTCAAGCACATCATGGATGGCGTGACCGATCCTATCACCCGCGAGCAAGATCTCTATGAACCAGGCAAATGGGAGCGGGGAGGATGGTTCAAGGGGGCCTAAGAAGAATTCCGACCGGATGAAGGAATGGATTGGACGAAGAACGTTACACGACTGAGCATGGCCTCTTCTTCCAAGCCTAGACAAAATAATTTTGAGCGGGATCAAACGAAAGCCATCTGCCTGACTGCAGACACATGTACCCGCCCACAAGTTAGCACCCAAGCCTTCAATTGGCGGTCACAAAAATGCCCGCTGCTCCTCATTTTCTGCCACCGCGCGACACCTTCCGGCTCACCCATCGCGGTGATCCGTCCTGCTTCGTGAGCAGCTGCGGTTTTGATGGTATCAATATGGTTTACAAGACGGTACCAACAGATACATACGACCATAGGTCAGTGAAAACTGGGCATCCCGTCCGCTCTGCCATACATAAGCACTGAACCGGGCGACTAGTACTAGAGTGGGTGACCATCTGGGAATCCCGCCTGTTGTATGTCTTTTTGCCCTTTTCTGCATGGGCTCGGTCTTTTATGTTCGGCGTGGCTTATTGCACATCTGTTAATTGCTATGTTCTCTAGATGGTGCATTGTCGATTGAATCAGTATTAAGTCGCGACATCGGAAACGCATCAAGTGCTAAATGAGTTTCCAAAGTGCATATTCAACTTTGTCAGTAGTATAAGCTGGTAATCTCTTGTCTCGTGAACGTCAAGATCGCTTTACAGGGCTGTAGGGACTGCAAAGACACTCGCTCACAAGCTTTGTGCAACGCAAGGCCGCTGGGATCCAGTTCCACACGGGATCTTGCAATGAGGAGGGAAATCGCAAGTTCATCTTTGCCCCTCTTAAGCGCGACAAGGAATGGTGAACCCAGGATCTGTCCAATGGGTTGGCTTCGCGCACCGTGTAAAAGTAGAGTGCCAACGATCTCGTGGTTGCCTTTGTATTCTGCCATCGACAAGTCGCTACCGATCCTGCCTAGCGCATCTTTCGTGAGAGGATCGTGAGCGAGCGAAAGATCCATGAGCTTGTTGATTGACGATGCATCTTTTTGGTGGATGGAGCGTGTAGGCCCACGCATCACATCTGATGATGGTAGAGTATCTATCTGAGGCGCCTGTGCAATCGTACTGCTGGAGGATCGGGAGAGACAGAAGCCTAGCAATCGATGCTTCAAGGTCCTTATTCCACGGTGTGCCGTAGAGGCGGTGTTGGAAGTCTGGAATCACAAAGTCTATCAGTCGCAGCAACGTGCAGTGCCGGTCGCCAGTGCAGATCTTCATGGCGAATATCACGTCCGAAGTCTAAGTCAGTTCGAACAGCACGCTAGTCTCCGGAAAAAATAAATCCCCACAAACATACTGGCGTTGCAGGGTATGCGGGAAAGTAGTCTCTTGAACGTCTAGCAATTGAATCCACGACAGACAATTGTAGCTACTGCAGCTTGCAAGTTAAAGCCAGGGTGCTGCAGGTAATGTTCGAGAAGACAGTTCATGGGTGCACATTCAGAAGTATTGACACCGCGGAATGCGGAATGCTTCTTTGCTAATGCCCAGGATTTCCTCTGGAGTGAATTCATTCATAGCCTCATTGAGCAATAGGCTTGCCGCAGCTGTGTTCGTATGCTCAACTGCCGCCTGTATTGTATGGACCAGTGGCTCAACGACACGGTCCGGCTATCGAGACTGCAAGAACCTAATAACAGCATCATTACCTTAACTTGCTGCAAGTTCACTTGTGAGCAAGCAGAAGTCTAACAACGTGAACATGGTCTTGATAGGTCGCTGCGTGCATGGCACTTCCCACGGGACAAATCTTCCGGTGACAGTGTCGACGCAACATCCCCACTGCATGCATGACCGCGCCATGTTTGAGCAGCGATTGCACCAGAGTGGCATTACCCCTTCTCCCACTCACATGCTTGTCCCAAGATTGAGCCAAGATCTTTGTGTGATACATTGACGTTGGCACCGCACCAGAAAGAGCAAGAGCAATGTCGACCTGGCGGCTGCCCAACGCTTCCTGCAGCGGTGTGAAGCCTTTGCTTTTCTGTTGCGAGGGATCGCTGTCTGCGTGATGTTCTAGCAGCAGCTGTACGATGTTCACACCTTCCTTCAAGACAGCAGCTTCAAGAGGCGTGTTGTAACGGCCTCCCGCGACGTTTGTATTCGCGCCGGCTTCTAGACAATCAGAAGCCGAACAAAACCGCGCGGATCTCCGGCTGCCGCCATCCGCAAGAGCAAGACATACTCGTAGCTTTTGGTAGTCTCCTGTGGAGCCTGCCTCGAGAGTATCTCAACAATTGCTCCAGGCCTGCGCTCAAAAATGTTGCGGAGTGAATGGAAACGACTGGAATTGTACGTCCATCATAGTCGCCCATTGCTTGCAGTGACAGCTGACGTAGATCCATAGGTTTGAGATCAAGCGTCCATACTGAATTGGCAAACCTAGGGTTTGTAGAGGAAAAGGAGTTCAGCTTCGCGAGCTCTGAACAACTGGCACTCTCGGTAGATGACCACGAAAACTGCGGTATCTAACGCAGCAGGAAGCGAGCTTGAAGAGACCTTGGACCTTGGTAAGAATTGGCCTCGCACGCGCCTTGTTGCGAGACCGCGTCGTTTCCCTACTGCGCATTTCCGTGCTGCGGGTGGAATGGAGCGTTAGCAAGAAGCTGCTGAGTCGGAGGTGCCTGGAGTCGGGGGTTAGTTGAGAGGGAGCTGCGGAGCGCCGACCTGGGCTGCTTGGAAGTGCATAGCAGGGAGGGTTTGCTGCGTCGGCGCTTGCCATCCATTTGGCGGCCCTATAGGGCGGTCGTGCCCAGTGGGCCAGCGCGGAATGCCTGGGTACAGGTGGTGGAGAGGGAGTTTGTTCTGCTTGAGGTTGGCGAGGTGTTGCGCGTGCATCGCGGTCGTGTGGTCGGCGCGGCCGTCCTTCTCGCACAGGCCCATAGCTTTACGCCATGCGCGAGTCTCTAGGCGAACTCGGAAGGTCTTTGGTTTAATGACTCTGTTAGCGATAAGCGTCTGGCGTGCCGGCGTCAACTGCTTGACCTTAGCAGCAGAGAGGTCCATAGCGTCGCCGCCCTGTGTGGTCGTGAGAGGCAGAACGGGTGCGGAGGAACCGTGCGTAGCAGCTGGGGCGGGTGAGGAGTAAGTCGAGTAAGTCGAGGGTGGGGCTTGGTTGTAGTAGGTGGCGTAGAGCTTCTGATTGTTGATCTGTTCGGTGTCGGTGTCCTGGCAGAGTGCGGTATACTGGTCGTACGTCAAGTGCTTCCATTCCCGGCGGTGGACTTCCATACGGAGTTCTGGGGAGAGAGCGCGGTTAAGCATGTCTGAGCTGATCATGACCATACCAGTTATTGCCAACGTAGGCGAGCTCGGAGTTCCAGCGAGCGAAGAAGGTGTGGAACGGCTCTTTAAGGCCTTGGCGCATGGATTGGATATTGCCACGAGCGGTGAAGTGTCGATCGGGATCCCCGTACGCCTGACCCAGGTATTTGAGAAGATCTTCTGCGGTAGCGTAGTCGAAAGCTCCGTCCGTACCCATTCTCGTATAGGCGCGTCTCTGGGCATCGTCCCTCAGGAGCGAAACAACGTAGTTGATGCGGTCCGGTTCGGAAGGTCCAATCGCGGTGAAAGTGTTAAGCTTCAGGCGCACTTGCTGCTGAAATTCCTCCCACTTGGCCTCCTTCCCGGTAAATGTATCTGGCTCTTTCACCTTGGAGAGCATGTTCTTGTAGATCGCTGCTCCATCTCTTGACAGAGTGTTGTGCGGCCGGCCGTAGTACGGGCCGTTCAGGTTCGTGATGTCGGTAGGCTGCGGCTGCTGCTGCGGAAGTTGCTGGTGTACGTTCCCACCTGGAGGGCCGTAGAGCTGCTCGTTGACTCCTGCTGGCTTAGTCTATTAAAGGCGCTGCTCCAGTTGCTGATTCTGCTGCCTCAGCTGCTGGTTCTGCTGTAGAACGTAGTCGGAGTTGTGTTGTGCGGTCTGAAGTTGGCCTTTAACCAGAGAGAGTTCGGCGTCGGCTCGATTAGCTCGCTCGTGCTCGTGGCTCGCAGCCTCATTTGCGGCGTTCAGTTCGCGCTGGACGGCCTGAAGTTTCGAGGACAACTTCACAAGGTTCTCTTGATCAAGTGCGCGGGTGCTGGTGGCAAATTGGTGTCGAGTCTCTGCGCTCGTCATCTGTCGCTGGATGAATTCAAGGGTAGCAGCTCCTTCGTGACCTTGGAGCTGTTCTACCAGTGCTTGGACGTCGTAGTTGCAGAGTTTTCTTGATCTCTGCTTCCGGCAGCGGCGGGTTAGGTGGAGCGAGTTCGCACGGGGACTCGCAACCATCGTCGCATTCGTGGTCAGCAGTGTTTCGCGCTTTTTGTAGAAGGAACTCGATGCTCTCTCCCTCGTCCGTCTGATGACGTGGAGGCATGCCGCCTAGCGCAGGCGGTCCTCCGTCGTTCTGATCCATAGCACAGGTGAGTGATGTCGTCCGAGTCGAGTGAGAGATGAGCTCGAGTCGAGTCAGAAGCGTTTCGAATGGGGAGCTTTTCCAAATGTCACGAAGCTGGCGCAAGAGGAGATCTCGTAGGCCGATCACAGATGAACGCGGAGGTACTACACGAAGGTGGTAGAAGCGATACTGTGGCTATCAACGAAAGTGGAAAAGCTGAAGGAAAGAAGAAGAAGAAGAAGGAACAGGAAGGCTAGCCAGCAGGTAGATATACCTGAGAGGCGGGAGCATCCGTGTGCAGTGAAGGCCTAACTCAAAGCCAGGCAGAAGCAGAAGCGAGAGTGAAGAAAGGCATCCAAACAGTGACTGAATGATCAGTGAAGGAAACCAGAGAGGGAGGAAAACACTAAGTCCAAACGAAGTGAGGAAAGTGAGTGCATGAGGGAAGTGAGGTCAGCAGTTGCCTCAAAGGGAAAGAAGGAAAGAGACCCTGAATGAAGATGACATGAGAGGAACGTGAGGCACCTAGGTGAGTCTCATGACACTAAGGGTGGTGAGAGACTGCTGAGGTCCTGGAGGGGTGTTGTCACCCGCACCAGACTTCCACCGTTCCCGTTACACAAAAGTACGGAGGCGGCGATATAGTAGACCACGGACCGGGTATCGGGGCGGCGACGACGTGGGCATTATCCTGGGCGGG
>MSJI02000428.1:0-30295 GCA_001931905.2 Cladosporium sp. IMV 00045 | reverse complement strand
CAAGAGATTGCAGGTTCGATCCCTGCGTCGGTCACGCAGAGTAGAGTCTCCCTCATTACGAGGGTTGTTTTTTTGCTTTGGTTTTGGTCTTGAGTGGATCGATATGGTCGTTGAGAGAGGCCTCGTACATGTCGTTGCTGTCTTGTGATGATGCTTTGCTGTTCCTACTCTTTTGCACATGTGAGGAGACCGTCAAGAAGGATCAATGAGGTGATGTCCCTTGACACGATTCCATAAGCTCACTTCATGTCGTAGCCTGTCTGACTCTTCTGTAACTGGAGTATATTGCATTTTGCCATAAGAAGGTGATGATTTGCACATGGAAAGTGAAAGGACCGCCGTCATGCTCACGGTCTTCGATTGATACACCTCTTCAATCTTATCGTTCGACCTTGCTGCGACCAGCGCCGCAATTGTCGCATTCAACCTCGATCGACTCGATTATCATGACACCATAACGATCATCCCTCCAAGCACCATGAATCGTGACTTGAACTCCGATCTTGAGATCATAAGCATCTATCTCTCAAAAAGACAAGATGATCCACATCATGATGATCGATCACTTGACCCAAAAACCGTCCCAGAATTCGACACAAATAGAAAGAGCCGAGAGAACAATGCTGAACGAACATGACAAACGATCGATCCTTGGGTTTCTGCGTGCGTTGGGTCGCCCCTGCACGCCAGAAAAAGCAATTCGTACCAGGACACTAATCCTTCCATCCAACCCGGCCACCTTCTTAATCCAGCTGATGAATCGGCAGCCTCATCCTCATCCGACCAGAACAAATTTCATCCGTCTCACGATCCCATCAACAAACCCAACCCATCATCGCCATCCGACGAGCGCGCCTGTTCTTCCCAAACATCACAGGTGAATGAATTCGATGCCGACGACCGTCGTCCGAGCTGAAACCAGCACGGCCGCCCCTGCCTCGAGCGTGCCTATCGCAAGCGTAGCCGACGTAGACGGTCTTCTCCTGCACGCCGTGGCCTCGCTGTGCGCGCGCTGGGCAGGGGTCGACGGAGTGTCGGTAGTAGACGCAGCGGCAGACAGAGAAGCGTTCGATTACTTGGATGCACATTGTTGGTGTGTGGTGGTGGTGCGTTTGTTGGGTTGGGCTTTGGTTTGCCTTGGCTTTCGACGATGGCGTTGTCGTTGTCGATGTCGTCTTTTTTGCTTTATGTGTTGAATGTTTTTGGGAACGAAACGCGGAAAGCAGTGCGGACGCTCGAACGCTTCAATAATTGCAAGGAAACCGGAGAATGCAGACGAAACAGGATGTGGTGTGAATACAGGACACTTACTGAGAACGATTGCTCTGGGTGGCGAGCATTTATATCCATCGTCTTACCTAAACCGCACCCACTCCCCATCGAACCACTAACAGTCAGTACCTGCATCACCGCGCGAAGCCGCGACGACGAGACAAAAGTACCTCGACGGAGTGAGTGAGCGCGGAAAAACGTGTATGTGTTTGCTCTTACAGCCACCAGCCGTCGACGGGTCGTTATAGGTCGCAAGGGTGTCGGTTGCGAACTATGCCGGTTGCCGTTTGAGATTAAGGAGATGATGCGAATGCAAGTGCGTATTGCGATTCCACTCACGGCTTTGCGATGCGTGAAGGTACTAGGACCCGTCTGACGGGGTACGGTACTCTGCTGTCAGATCGCCTGGCCGGCCGCAGCGTCGGTATCAGATGCATGGGCGATGACGGGGGAATACGCTGGTAGGAAGGTTGTTCCACAGGGCGTGGTCTTGTATTCCCGTCCGTTCGGGCAGTTTGCTGGGACGTTATTTGGTGGGAGTCATGACTGTTCGATGCTGGGAAGTGAGATAACGTACGCTGTTGGTCGTGGTTTTGATGAGTGAGTTTTGAAAGCTGAAAGACTCCTGCTACTCAGGCCGGGTGGCCTGGCGGTTCGTTCGCTCTCGTTCGTTTGTCGATTGGGCGACCACGGCGGGCAGGCAGGCGAATTGACCAGCTCGTTCCATGAGAACAGGGGGAGTTCCTTCAAATGTCACAGATTGTAGCGTCGCGCGAACCCGAGTCCGCGGAATTGTGCTGCGGTCGTCGAACTGTCAGCGGCGGTTGCCTTGACGCCATGCGCATCAGGAATATGCAGCCGCGGCGTAGCGAGGTATGACAATGATTGATCAGATATCGACGGGTGACATCGATCGCTTGCAAGAAGTCACCTACATGCTTCTAACCCTACAACGTATCGGCGGTAGAAGATCTCTTGGATGCTGACAACTGATCGAGAGGCGAAGCCGTGCATGTTCTCCGACGAAGACTCAGGCGGTGCGGTCATTGAGAGAGAACCGCATTATCAAGCATGCAAGCAATCAGACCTCGTACCGCTCGAATATGCAAAGTGGCATGTAAGCAAGTGACGGAGCGAGAAGCCTCGGATGACGGGTGAACAACAACTGTACATATCTCAAGGCAGCCGAAATTACAGTATACCGCAACGCGCAATGTTCACACGACTGCGCCTCTCAGGATCAACAAGCTCAGACGCCGTGCTTGCGAATGAAACCGAAATTTGGAAACTAGGTGGTAGCAGTCAAGTGGGAAAGCTGTAGGATCTCAGGTTGTTGACCAATGGGGTTGAGGAGGAGCCCTGCTCCTATACACGTAGGAATACAACGTAGTGCACGGTTCAGAGAGATGCGTAAATCCCACCTGAAAGACGCGCTGACTGCTGACTGACAAATCGAGTAAGCTGCAAGGTAACTATGTTGCATCTTTCTTCAGCCCTATGAGACATGAGAGCGAATGGCGGCGGAAATACAGAGAATACACGAACATCGTGATACTTAGGGACATCATCGTTTGTCAGGGAGTCTCGTGCGGCTATGCAAATAACATTCATGATTCTATTCAGGAAACAAATCGATATGACGTGGATATCTGCCGACAAGACAGCTGTCCACCCGAAACTCCGAGAAAACAATGCTTTGAAACTCCACTACGCGGTCCCGTTACCATTCACGCTCGCTTCCTGCTCATTCTCTTGCGCAGGCAGCACGAGCGACTTCGCGGGAGCCGGGTTCAGAACATTTGCCGCGTCAATAAGAGGCGCGGCTGGGTTCAGCTCCAGCCCAAACCCGGGCTTATCCAATTCGCTGACGTCGAGGTAACCCTTTGTCGGAATCGGCTCGTTGATGAACAAGTTGCCAAAGACGGGGAGCACGCTGCGGCCATCCGGCGAGTTGGCCAGGTATTCCTGGAAGGGGCTGTTGGCTTGCGAGACGACGAAGTGGTAGCTGTAAGGCCCGCTCGCGTGAGGCACGACGGGCAGGTCGTACGCGGCTGCCATAGCGGAGACTTTGAGGAGTTCGGTCAGACCGCCGACCCACATGACGTCCGGCTGGAGGATGTCGATGTTGCGGCCCTCGATCAGCTTGCGGAAGCCGTAGCGCGAGTACTCGTGCTCGCCCGTGGTGAACTTGATGGTCGGGTGGGCGCGCTTGATGAGCGCGAAGCCGTCGACGTCGTCCGGCGAGAGCACCTCCTCCCACCAGTCGATGTCTAGGTGCTTGCACTTCTCCGCCAGCTCGATGATGTAGGATACGTTCAGACTCATCCAGCAGTCGACGCGCAGAGGGAAATCGGGGCCCAGCGCATCGCGGTGTGACTTCAGGTATTCGTAGTTCTTGCGCATTCCTTCGCGGCCTTCGGCGGCGCTGTAGGGGAGGGCCACTTTAGAGCCGGTGAAGCCCATTTCTCTCGCTGCTGTCGGTTGAGGGCCGGTGCAGTAGAAGTCGAGGCGATCGCGCGTTGCTCCTCCGATCATCTTGTATACGGGCTCGTTGCGAATCTTGCCCAGCAAATCCCACAGTGCCAGATCGATGACGGAGATCACGGCGACTGGAAGTCCCTTGCGGCCGTAGAACATCGAGGCTCTGTACATTTGCTCGAAGAGATTGTTGGTATCTCTGGGATCTGTTGAATCGGTCAGTACAACGCCTCGGTATTTCTATTCTCGCGGTGCTCACCAGAGCCAATGAGAAATCTT
The DNA here is from genome assembly GCA_001931905.2 of Cladosporium sp. IMV 00045. Taxonomy (NCBI): domain Eukaryota; kingdom Fungi; phylum Ascomycota; class Dothideomycetes; order Cladosporiales; family Cladosporiaceae; genus Cladosporium; species Cladosporium sp. IMV 00045. The sequence continues at coordinate 26,266 of MSJI02000428.1, read as the reverse complement.
CTGAAGTGCTCAGCAGTCAACCAACAAGCAGGTGGGCCACCGAAGCCAGTTGCAAAGCCCTTTGATCCATCTGTCGCCTCGATCTCGACACAGAAAGAACCCAAGACGTTGATGCCAAAGTCCGTTCGCGAGTTGCGATATTGAGGGTAGTGGGACATGGGTGTTGCGATTTTGGAATCGATCAACCAGTGGCCACCCTTGACATTGTGGTAGTCTCCGCCGGATCCAACACCTTGAACCAGGAATGTACGGATTTCCTTGATCCTCGGGAATGAGGCGACACCGCTGGTTGAGGATGGCATGATGTCGGATTGTTGGTCTTGCTTATGTTGATGTGATCAATGCTCTCCAAGGCGGATCGAATTCCTGACTTGCTCGCCAGGTATGAAGATGCAAATCTTGTGAAATCAGTTCCAGAAGACGAGGTGTTGAAGAGGGAAATAAGAGGAGAAATGAAGAGAGCGAGGAAGACCTTCTAAGGAAACCATCGGCATACAAGTATATTTTCCTACCAGCTATCTAGGTGGGTCAGTGATTGACGACGGCTGAAGACGCATTCGGCGACGAGGTAGTCCGTCCGTTGTTTTCACGGGCCTCGACTGGCGTGATGTTGTCACATCCAAGTCCCGCCTCGGCAGCCAAAAGGTCCATTGAAGCGAGGAGTTCACCACTTGGCGCAGACAGAGCGGGGTATGGCAGCCTCACAGCACCATCAAAAAGCCGAGCCGCCCACGTCTTCGGTCGCTGCTTTCCCGCAACCCGAACACTATGGAGATGTCCTCCAACGCCAACCACACGCCAAAGACCGACGATTCGCCCAGCCATCCTCCCGAGCAGAGAGACGAGGATGGCTGGAGTGGCGAAGAAGACGATGCCTCAGACGGCGATGGCCAGGATGAGTCCGGGAGGCGAAAGAGGCAGAGGACATCACGTCCATTGAGCGTATCGTGTGAACTGTGCAAATCTCGAAAAGTGAGCAAGTCATTTTGTATAGGCATATAGCAGACGCAGCTAACCTATGATCAACAACAGGTTAAGTGCGATCGAGGTCAGCCTCGCTGCGGGTGGTGCGTTAGAAACGGCCAGGCTTGCGAGTATAAAGAACGCAAGAAACCTGGGTTACGTGCAGGTAAGCGGCTCGTCAAGGAACATGGTGCCTTCCACAACAGACGCCCTACTATGGACGCTCTATGCTCGTTCTCTACATTGCCTTTCTCAATTCAAAAGAGTATAAGTGAGCTTAATGCACTTATGTAGCTATCTCACGCATTTCTCGGTTGAAGTCTCCCTTCAAAGTGGAAGATAGCAGTGCAAGAGAAGAGTGCATTGCGGGAGATAGCCTTGAGTGAGAGTTTTGTTGGAAGGCACGTGAGTGCATGTTGCGCTTGTTCCTATACACCTCTGTGCTTGGGGAACTGTTGATGGCTGACGTTTTTCGATGAAGGTTATGGACGAGAGCTTGAATCACGACTTGGTGAGTGTCTACAGTCTGATGAATATTCGAGGCCTGTTTATCAACATTGCCATCAGACAGATGCGCTAATGCTCCAACAGACAAACTAGAAGGCGTCCTACAGACGCAGCAGAATCTTCTTCAGCAACTCACAAACCACATAAGTGGTCAATCTTCCGGCAACCAGGCATCGCCTCACAGCGCGCACTCCCAGCAACATGTACCGCAGGCTGAGGCTGCGCTCTTCATGCAGCAGCCGACGCAGAACATGTATTCCTCGGGACAAGCGAGCGTGTCCTATCCTGCTACCTCGCAGATCTCTCCATCACAGGCTCAGCAACAACCGCAAGGACGCCCTTCATTGCCAAACATTCAGAGGCCACTCCCGCCGAGTGAATCCTATACTGCCGGCAATCCACCTCTGGAGTCGCCAAGCTTGAACATTACATCTGCCTCGCAAAATGGTATGGTCGCCACTAACGGACCCAATTCTGTCACACAAGATCAAGACTTCCCACCGTATGATCTCTTGTATGCCTTGACAGACCTGTTCTTTAAGCACGTCAATACGTGGTGCCCCATATTGCACAGACGAAGCACTTTGGACTCGCTCTTCGGTTCTGCTGCCTTGGATGAGGCTGATCGCATTCTGCTGCACGCAATTGTCGCCACAACTTTGCGGTTTTCTACGGACGGTAGGCTGACGCCGCAAGCGCGCGAACGCTACCATGCAATATCGAAACAGAAGGTGCTCTTGTACGGCCTTGAGAACAGCTCTGTCAAGGCTCTACAGGCTTTGGTCATTCTAGCGCTTGACATTGTAGGCAGCTCCAACGGACCTCCAGGTTGGAACCTCTTGGCATTGATGGCTAGAAGCGTGGTGCAACTCGGACTAGCTGTCGAAACGACCTCATCTTCCGTCGCCCCTGTATACCCATCTATCTACACGCTGCGAGCTATGGTATTGCCAGAGGCGGGATCTTTCATCGAGGATGAGGCCAGAAGGAGGCTTTTTTGGATGATCTACCTCCTTGACCGATATGCTACACTTGCAACCGCTTTCGAATTCGCTCTTGACGATAAGGAGATTGACCGAAAATTGCCCTGCCGCGATGATCTTTGGGCCCGCAATCAGCCTGTCGAGACTCGGTGGTTTCAGCCGCCTGATCGTGCCGAATACCACGCTGATGTACCTGAAAATCTCGGCTCTTTCAGCTACTACATCGAGATCCTCGGCATCTTGTCAGAGATTCATCGATTTTTGAAGAAGCCTGTGGACATTGGTGCTCTATCAGATGTCGAGGAATGGCAGCAGCAGTATCGCCAGTTGGATGGCAAACTGAATGCTTGGAAGTTCAGCCTCCCGAGTGACCACGGCAACATGTCGCGGATGTTCGACCCCAACAGTAGCAGCAAGATCAACTGCATCTGGACTATGCTGCATATCACGTATCATACGTAAGTGGATGCATCCCAGAATCTTGCATGAGTGGAAATGGCTAACGTAAGCAAAGTACCGTCATTCGGCTACATTCATCTGCAGCTTATCCGACCACAAGGTCTCCGATCTTTACACCCTCTTACAGCGCCAGTCAAAGGTGCCACTCTGCGGTGGAAGACATCGGTACCTTATGTACCTACGTGAGGAACAACAATATGCTCACGAAACTCGGCCCACCTTTTGCATTCAGTCTGTGGGTGGCTGCTCGATTGTTGCTCGTCCACGGATCAACGATAGACCACCAAGTTAACCCAGCAATTCACCCACTTGTTGAAACACTGCGCGAGATGGGCTATTACTACGACGTCGCACAGCGGTACGCCATTCTTCTGTCCCGTGTTCTCGAAGAATACCACGACAGCGAACGCGCGCCACCAGACATGAATGGCGTCCGTGAGACCCCATCGACCGTTCGCATTCTAGCAGACATGCGTCGGTGCGCCTACGACCTCGATTTCCTCATCTCTCGCCAGCCCAAGCCTGCGAATGCGAAAGTGAACGTCGTCACACCAGCGCGCACACCAGCGCCAAACGAGCTGGAATACCTCGACGTCTTCGATTTCTTCAACATGCCTCGACTGCCGATTTCTGCTGGCGTTGACGCAGGCATGGGAATGAATGGCAATGCCACCGGCGGTGGGGACGCTGGAACCGAGTATCAGCCTCTGGAGGGAAATGGTAATAATGAATTCAATATTACGAATTTCATGTACGATGCGAATTCGGATTGGTTTATGAAGAAAACGAATTGATCAGGATAGAAAGTCGGTGACTGGAGATATATAGCACTGGACAAAAATCTACGATGATACTATCTCATCGAGCAGCTTCACGTATCCCTTGATTTCCTCCTCTGTGATTTCGTTAGCATTCGCTTTGCGTTGCGTAAAGTCTCCTTGGTTTATGGGATAGTTGACTCACCAGTGTTGTAATGCAACAAGCTAACTCTCACGACACCATCCACAGGATCAAGGCCGAGAATGTCCTCACAAAGACGGTTCGAGTAGAACGCTCCCCACCTGCATGCATACTCGCTCCTCGCCTCGATCGCCTCAACGACGTCTCTACTCTTGCGGCCCTTGACAGTAAAACTGATCACGGGCACACGCTTCTCTTTATCCGCCACCGGCTCACCAAGGATCCTGTACACCTCCGGCTTCGAATTAAGGTAATCGATCAGCACGCCCTGCAACTTCTCCTCATGCGCAGCGATCTGCTCCCAAGGCGTCATCTGCAAGTACGCGCAGACCTCGGGGATCGAAGCGGTCAGCTCGTAGTTCGCCGCGGCGAGGCCGAGCTTGTTCTCCAGCCCGTCGGTGGGCTTGAAGAAGTGGCCGAGCGAGCGCATAGACTGCTGCGCGGAGCGAGAGGCGTACAGCGACGCGATGTGCGGCCCGTACAGCTTGTACCATGAAAAGGAGTAGAAGTCCACACCGAGGTCGCGCACGTCGATGGCGCGGTGCGGCGCGTAGGCCACGGCGTCGACGCACAGCAGGGCCCCTGGGATGGTGTGCACGGCGGCCGCGATGGATTTGATGTCGTTGATCGTGCCGAGAATGTTGGACGTGTGCGTGCAGGTCACGAGTTTGGTTTTGGGGCTCAGGAGGCCTTTCAGGACTTGCACATCAAGCTGCGGGTTTTTCTTGTCGGGCGAGTCCCACCAGATGAGTTTGCATCCGCGCCATTCGGCCAGCTGCACCCACGAGGCGATGTTGGCTTCGTGGTCGAGCTTGCTCACGATGATTTCCGAGTTCGGCGTGATGTGCTCGTAGAGACTGAGGCTGAGGTTGCGGAAGAGCTGGGTTGTGGATGGGCCGAGGACGACTTCGTCTGTGTCTGCGTTGATGTATTTTGCCACGGCGGCGGAGCCTGCTTCGAAGAGACGGGTGGACTCTCGCCCGATCTTGTAGGAGGCGCCCAGTTGGACGTTGTTGGATGAGAGGTAGTTGGTGATGGAATCGATCACCGTCTTCAGTACTTGACTTCCGCCTGCCTGGAAAGATGTTGTCAGTTAGACTCTTCATAGTGAGATATTGGCTGCTGCTCACATTGTCGAAATAGACCTGTTGTTGGTCCAAAGCGGGGAATTGAGATCTCACGGACTTCACGTCGAAGGAGGACATCTTGTTTGAATTGCCTTTGGACTTTGATCAGTGTTTGTCAAGGTGTAAGATGAAAAGATGTCAGCGAAAGCTCACAAGACAATTTTGCACCTTCCTGATTGAGCATGCAGATGAAGACGCCCTTGATGAGATGGAAGACGCCCTACGCCCGCGTGAGCAAGTGGAGACGGAATTGCCGAAGCCCGGCGAGATCATGGGCATACTAACGATATAGATAGAGCAAAACGACGCAGATCTGCTAAGAAATCTTCAATTGTTGAGAGAGACTGTGAGTAGTCCCTCATATCCCACGAAATTGGATTATCTTCATCTTCTTGTGAAAAGATTCGCCATTCAAAGCGAGGCCACCGCCTGAGCATTGTGTTTCAAGAAGTACTCGTAAAGCTCGACGAAACCCTCTCTATCAACATCATACCGATCCATTTTCCCATTTCGCATAGCATCTAGGTGTTTCGAAGTGCCCGCCTCCCTTGTCAAAAGCCTCTGTCGGCCCCAGATCAAATGCACTACACTCTTGCACAACACCCGCGTCCTAAACCCCTCATCGCAAGTGAAAGAGCTGCCCTCTCTCGCGCGCTTCGCCCCCCGAACGTCTTGAGGTTCTCTTGGGTCGTTTTGCTGAGTTTCCTCTTCCCGAATCTGCCGTTGACCGAGCTCACCACCGCCTTGCCTGTGTGCAACAAGACCCGGAAACGCGACTATCTTGACGATCGCCTCGGATTCTTCCGGTGGTCCAACGAGTACAGTCTTTTCGTAACCGTCGGTGACTTCTCTCGAGTAGGGACTGGTTTTGATCATGGACTCTAGATTCAAACACTCCATACGATCCTGGTCGAATTCCTCTGGGAGAAAATTAGCCAAGGGATGAGAGCAAGCGTGTACAACCATGGCTACTTACCGTCCTTGAAAGTCGGAGGCCAGTAATAAACGACATCTGCACACAGGCGCATTTCGCGACTCAAATCGCTTGCAATGTCCACGATGTCGGACAGCTCACCGCGAAAAGTCTCTGGAACGTGAAATTGATACCCTTGCTTCAGCGAGTACAGAGGGCTTAGTAATTTCTCCAAAGCCATTTTCACCCTCAACTTGGCTGTTTCGTAATCTTCCAGGGTCGCCTCTTCATTGAAGCGGATGCATCGTGCTGCTCGAGACTTTGTCCGTTGGTACCCTGAGAGTGTGATCAGTCATGGCTCCGGGCTCACATTTGGCGAACGTCTCATGAACAAGACATACCATCATTCACCCTCTGCCTATGCTGGAGCATCTCGAGCTCTTCGATCTGCTCAGTCGTGCCTCCCAACCAAAGAGCGGAAAATATATGCTCTTTCAACCCGGTGCTGATAATACCGATAACCAAAGCCGCCATTGTCTCGGAGCCAGCGAGGAGATTGTCCCAATCCTCCACGCCATTTGGTCCGCCATGAGCGAGGCATCCAATGTAGCGGATCAGGTGAGTGTTTTCCGGATTACGGCAGAGACGGCTGGTAAGGCCTTGCGCGCGAATATGGCTCTGCAAAGGTCCGTTTGCAAACTCTCGAGCGAATTTTAAGATCAGGGCCCTTATATCGTGCACTCTTCTGCAAACTTCGCGGTCTCTTGTTTCCTCGTCAGTGATCTCAAGGAGAGTTGGCGGGGTGTTTGGAGATAGAGATGATCGAGCGGATTGGGCATTTCCATGCATCTCAGAAGACAATAATTGCCAATTTGCACGGATGAATGGGTCAGATAATTCTGGGAAAGCGTTCGAGTCTGACCCGTTCGAATTTGATCCATGAGAGCTTTGCCAGTGATAATCCGGAGGTCGGCCGTCTGTCGAAGATCGTACCTCCGCCAGAAGTTGCTCTTCGGCACGCGCATCCTGTTTCGCGGCACGGATGGACAACGCAGGCCTAGACGGACTCAGATTCCTATGTGGGCTCGAAGGGGTTGGGCCTCGTTCAAGCCTGCGAGGAAACGAAACATGGCGCTTGTTCGGAGAAGGTGATCTATCTGGACTGGGTTTGGGAGGAGGTACACGGGTCAAGGGCATCGCATCCAGTCTGTGTCGTCCTAGTCGTTTGTCTGGATCCAGTGTTTGGGGCATCGAGCCGTGTCCAGAAAACATGCTATCAATCTTCTCTTCCATGACATGTACGACTGCACTCTCAACTGCTGGTCATGATTTGCAGACTCATCACTAGTAGGCGCGTATTTCTGCAGAGCTTGCGACACGACACCGGAAACAAACAAACAAGACAAGGGAATTGTTTACCTCACTCCTTGCGCGAAGCATACATTCCTGCGTCCCCGGAACACTGACATGGCTTGCTTTTCACGTGCTTCATTGACACAGAAGTGCAGAATCACTGATAGGAAGTCGTTAATTGTTCGATGTAATTGCGTACACGAACAGCAGATACATGTACAGAAGACGATTATGGGAGCGCAAGGACGATGCCGCCACTATTCAAGTTAAGGCGTGAAGTTCCGCCTGAGGCATCAATGTTTGTGAAGCGTAAGAGACTCGCGACTTCTCCGAGCATGCCCACTCCTGCATCAGACAACTACTCATGACCTCTTGGATATTCTCTCAGAACACGTCTTTCGTATCTCGTAACGAACATTTTAGGTGTCTTCGTGTGTCGCCTTTCTCTCCACAACGGGGAAGCACCGCCGGTGCAATCATTCCGGCTAGAAAAGGCATAGAATGTTGCTGCGCCTCATTTTCCGGCTTCTATGGAAGCGCTAGAAAACGAGAACCGTCTCTCGGTAGCGCCCTATGAGGCATTTCATTGATTCGTGCTCTGGCGGATGACATAGCATCTCATCCCTAGTACTGACGCCGCAACTCGTACAGCTTTCCTATTGCACCGTTTAGCGTGACGGCCGACAGCCGACATCCCAAGTCGACAATAACCCTTGATGCAGTCTACTGCCCTGCGCTTTACAGGTCACATGCGTGAGCTGCGCTCCGAGGAGTTCAAGTGGGTGCATACATCCACAGAGAGCAGCCTTGCGGGTAAGCGAGGAATCAAGGTATAAGACAGACCCCGTGTCCAGGTTCGAGAAACACCAAGAACAACAAACCATACCATATCGCTATTAACGACAAGCCATGAACGGAACACCTTGCCCTTACCCGCTCCCTGACGGAGCAAACGACGATTCCTTCACTCCAGGAGCCTTCTTCTTTCGCCGCAAGAACAAGAAGACTCAAAGCGCGAGCGCAACAGAGCAGCCTGTGAAGAAAGATGCTGCGGCGTCCACGAAGAAGGCTTACGAGCCATCTGTTGTGTCGTCTGAGAAAACTCTCGTTGGAACGGAGGAAACCAGCTCTTTGACTTCGGCGACAACGAAGTAGAGGCCATATTCGAACCCCAAGCCCTCGTCTAGCGGGTGGGGGTTTGATGTTTTAAGGCTCTAATGACATGGACTGAAGCTAGTAGCGGAAGACATTCGTGAGTGCATACCAGATCATGACTTGCGATGTTGTGGGCTTTCACACTTGTTCTGACTTTGCGAAAGGTTTTGTGACAGGAACGTAGAATGATGACACGTCGTGACTGGGCACGAATTCATGATGCGGGAAATGGCACGGCTGGATACTGAAGATGATGGCTGTTCAGTTGGACGGGTATGATGAGGCGCACCACCGGTGTCAGATCGCATCTTGCTAAGACTATTATCTGAAGTACGAGTGTCACGGTCATTCATTTTATGAAACATTTGCAGTCTTATTAATGGGAATCTGACGAATCATCATATCTTTGAATGAATTTACATACCTAATGTAGCAAGCGTGTGCCGTGATCTCTGTCGTCTCTTAGTATGTTTCCCGTTGTCTAACTCCCAGAATATTCTCGAGTGCTGTGTACCAAATCTGTCGATGGTGTTTATAGTCGTCACTAGACTAACTTACTGCACGCATAGATAACAATGAGATATATCAGAAAAGACAAAGTACCGAGGCTGCGTTGTTGGCCCGCAACAGCCGAATCTGCCGTTGTGGTGGAGCATTTCAGCCTTTTCGTGACCACAGAATACCAACAACGCATATCCAAGCGTGAAAGAGGCCTGGCAACGAACAGGTTTTTGTATGTCACACAGACTCAGCCCTACGCGCATCTTTAGTTACCAAGAACCAGGCACATCCTGACTTAGGTTCGTTCACGATTGGACCGCAGCAGACAAACGGTGGGGTCTTGGACGACGTAGCTTTGACTTGGCAAACGACCGCCTATCATCACATAACATACTCCTCACTTGCCTCACACCTGAGTCAAGCACGTTTCCTCCTACATCAGAGTCCCATCTTTTCAGCAAGATGGCAGAAGCAGCATCAGGTATCGCCGGTCGCCTGGCGAAACTCAATCCCTTCTCTGGCGGGAAGACAGACGAAGAGGATCTAGGCCAGACGATCGACAGCACCTCGGTTGCTGGAGGTGGCCATGCTGCCCGCAAGTCTAAAATCACAGAGAAAGAACTAGCAGTCAGTGACGCTATCAAAGCACTTCTGGTAAAGAAGAAAGTCTTAAACCCAGCCGATGCTGGCGTTGGCAGCGACGCCCAGCCACCAGCCCTTAAGGCCCTTCTGGACAAGTCGCATATCAATGTCCCCAGCTATGTTACGGACCGCTCACACCCTCTGCCGGAGTACTTCATCAGCTCGAGTCACAATACCTACTTGACGGCTCACCAGCTCTACGGTAGCTCTACGGCAACGGCGTATGAGACGGCGTTGCTGAACGGCGCCAGGTGCGTCGAGATCGACGCTTGGGACGATTCAGATCATCCTGACGAGCCGAAAGTGACCCACGGCTACACACTCACGTCGAATCTGCCATTCCGCTCTGTCTGTGAGACTATTCGTGATGTTGTTGATCACGAGGCCAAGGAGAACGCCGACCACGATTGTCACGCAGCCCCGATCTTGATCTCCCTGGAGAACCACTGCGCACCCCACGGCCAGATGAGACTCGCTCAGATCATGCAGGAAGTCTGGGGAGATCGTCTTCTCAGCAAAACAGTCCGCGAACACGGCCACCAGGAGCAAGAAGGCAAAAGTGGCCATGTAACCTTGCAAGAACTCGGCAACAAGATCGCCGTCATGGTCGAGTATCACTTCGTCGACGAGCCCGAAAGCAGCGACTCTTCCTCGGATGAAGACGACGACGAGAAAACCAAAGCCGAACACCAAAAGTACCGCGAGGAGAAGAAGAAAGCCGCCGAATCCCCCATCATACCCGAACTCGCCGCCCTCGGCGTGTACGCTCAATCCGTCAAACCGCGCGACCAGTCCTGGCTCGAAGGCGCCCTCAAAGACGGCCCCCACCACCAACTCATCAACATTTCTGAGTCCGGCGCGGCCAAACTCCTCACCGACCACGCCCCCTCCATGGCCCGCCACAACGCCCACCACCTCATGCGCGTCTACCCGAAAGGCACACGCATCTTCTCGCACAACCTCTACGCCTGCCGCCTATGGGGGATTGGCGCCCAAGTCGCCGCGCTCAACATGCAAACCTTCGACCACGCCATGCAAATCAACGAAGCGCTCTTCGCCGGCTCCGACGGCTACGTGCTCAAACCCGCCGCTCTGCGCGCGGGAGGCAGCGGCAAACTCAGCACGGGGCGCACCAAGCGCCTGCGTCTGCATGTTGGCGGCGCGACCGCCATCCCCACACCCGAAGACTACGCCGCGGACGACATGAAGCCCTACCTGACGTGTACGCTGGTGCATCCGGACGTGCACAGCGGGGGCAAGTACGCGAAGCGCAAGACCTCGCCGTACCGCCAGCACCGGCTGGGGTTCATGCACAAAGGAGAGAACCCGCCCGTCGCGGACCCCGTGTGGGACGAGTCGCTGGAGTGGGAGTACGAGGAGAATGAGCTGGTGTTCTTGCGCATGTACCTCAAGAGCGACGATAGCTGGGCGAGAAATCCGATGTTTGCTTGTGCTGCGGTGAGATTAGAGTATGTGGCTCAGGGCTGGGTGTTCATCCGTATGTTGGATTTGAAGGGCAGGGAAACGCATTGTACGCTGTTGGTGAGGTTTGAGTTTGAGGATGTGCAGTGAGTGGAGGAGAGGGTGTGATTGAGGTTACGAGAAATGAATTAAAGATGCTTGATGAACCATCGTATGCTTTGTGGATCCCTCTAGTTGTACTCCTTGCAGCAGGTCGAGCAGGATTGTTCATCTCTACTTGATTGATTCCCTGTCTTTTGGACGTCTTGCTTGGTAGCCCCAGGCTATATATGATTGTAGAATCGTCTAGGGGCACAAGGCATGACGTTTGAGAATTCATTCATCTCAATTCTTGATGGATGTAATACTTGCAACGATTATGCTCTTACCAGCTCGCTCAAATCGTCGATACGACTATCGTCATACTAGATGTTTCTGCAATTGGAGTACAATCATAAAACTGAAGACTAGAAATTTGAGCAATGCAATCAACACACGAAAGCAGTATCAATTTATCGCGTCGAAGTTCATCAATGCTCGCGAGCCTCGGTGCGTGAAGCTCAACACACTAGTCCCAAAACGGCTAAAGCCAAATACCACACCGTAAACATTGCAAGCACAACTTCAAGGAAGACACCCATTACAATTCTCAAGCACATCTCCCTCACCGCATATCGAATAAACAAAAACTCGACGAGCCTCCCACGGCTCCCGTCCACCCCACCACAATGGACAGCGAGTCCCTCCGCACCGCCTCAACCTACCTAAACAACCTCCTCCTCGCCCGCGGCCTGCTACGCAACGGCGCCGACATCGACTTCGTCAAACCCTCGCGCGAATCTCGCGCCCAGATCATCAACCTCGTGCACGACCTGGTGCTCCGCTCGGATAGGGACAAGGAACGCAATGAGCAGCTGTCCTTCTCCGTGCGTCAGCTGAGAGCGGAAGATACGCGCAAGAACGCCGAGATCGAGCGCTTGAGAGTCAAAAGTGAGGAGCATGCGCGTGAGGCTGTACATACGAGGACGGCGGAGCGTGTGGCCAAGGAAGAGCTGAAGAAGGTTGAGAGGAGTGTCAAGAGTTTGCTTGAGCAGGTGGGCAGGTTGAAGACTTCGCTCGCGCAGGTTAGGACGCAGTGTGCCAATGATGTGAAGAAGCGGGATCTTGAGTTGGCGAGACTGAAAGCGCATCTGCAGGACCAGAGGAGGGGAAATAGGGCTGGTGTGGCGGCGCCGACTATGACTATCACTGGCGGGAGGAGACTGCAGGAGTCTTCTACGAAGGAGGTCAAGGATCCGGAGTACAATTTGAAGCAAGAGACGACAGAGTTCTTGACCCAACTGAGTCAGAGTCTGAGCGATGAGAACGACGGCCTGATCGGGTTGCTGCGTGAAGCACTGGGTACAATGAAGGATCTACTCGGGTTACCTGCGAACACACAAGTCATGGCCGACAGTGCGATTGGAAGTCGAGGCAGCAGCGACGAGTTCGGTGATGGCAAGCAAAACAATATCGTCCACGCTCTGCCGACTTCGTACGAGACTCTGGCGACGGAACTTGACAACACGCTATCGCACCTCAAGAAAATCCTCACAAACCCGAACTTTGTGTCCGTGGACGAGGTGGAGGTGCGCGACGATGAGATCGTGCGTTTGAGGCAGGGATGGGAGCACATGGAACAGCGCTGGAAGGACGTGTTGATCATGATGGAGGGATGGCGCACTCGTTTGGACACTGGAGAAACGCTGAGGCTAGAAGATCTACAGCAAGGCATGGGACTCGTTTCACCCGCAAGAGATGGTCAATTCAGATATGGAGAACAGGCGGAGGAGCCAGAGCAGAGCTTTATCGATGAAGACGTGAGCGATATTCGATTGCCGGACGAGGACGAGATGGACGAGTCAAGTGTTATGCTGGAAGCACCCAAACTCGCAGACAGCTTAAGTTCAATGAGCTCGTCGAAGCGGAAGCGCGATGTGCTAGAACCGCCTGCAGGGTTCGATCTTCGTCCGCCAGGAACCATTCAAAGGTCTCCTGCGAAGAGCTCGAAGCTGGACACTGCTCGATCAAATCGGAGCGAGGCGCGACACAGAGAGACAAAGCAATCAACGGAAGAGCAAGACCTTCCCGAGGAATTGCACGAAGCACAAATGACACTCAACGAAAAGCTGGACGCCGCCGCAGCCGATGCTCAGGCAGCACGAGATGGTCACTCTCAGGCGAGAGCTGGGGACAGTGCGATGCAATTAGATGGTTCGGCTGACCAGGACGAGCTGCAAGACGATGATACCCTGGGCCAGATCTTCAGCCCGCTGAAGAAGACTAAGATACGCGGTCGCGCTAGGAGAAAGAGCACGCTCAGCCGAGAGGAATTGGCGGAGTTGCTTGTCGCTGAACAAGAGGAATAAGGCAGAGCTATTGTTTGCGTTCTGGGTGTTCGACATGACGATTAAATAGCTTGATGTGCCGTCTGGTGTACTATATCGCATACTTTTCCATTCTTTTCTTCCTGAGCTACGAGCCTTCAAACACAACCATTGTTAATCCACTACGCTCTCTTCGCGGACACCGGGGTTGCCGAAGCAGGTAATGCGTATTCCCACGCGTTCAACGACAGCAAGCAATGCAATGCAAATGCAATGCAGACAGTCATCTGGGTCTATCGTTCTGCACATAGACGCTGAGACCAATGCGTAATGCACAGGAACGACAACTTGCCCTACAGCAACGACAGGGAGACTGTACTGTATTGTGAAGACGGGCACATCCCCCGCTCGCCGTGTGCCAAAGATAACATCAACAGGATGTGCTGCATGCGAGCCATCACGTCGACATCCCTGCCGTCTCCCCAGCTTTTACGAGCGTCGCCTGCTCTGACTGGCGAGAGCGCTTTCGTCTCGCCCCACCCGTCCAACCAATCGTTCAGCCCTTCTAACCGCGAACCTCACGCCTTCACCTGCACTCACCTGCACTCACCTGCACTCTCTCCCACCACCATTCAACATCCTCCCTCGCAAGTCCACTCGAGCACTTCTCTTAGCGCTGGTATGCGGGCGTCCGATAGTCGCATTGCACTGCGTCCAAGAGTGTCTGTCTGCCCTGCCGTCCACCTCGCCTGTCCAACAGTCCATAAGTATTCGCGCCTCAGTCCTCTCTTGAACGTTCTTCTTCTTTCCTTTCTTCAGCAAGCCTGTCAATTCCAAGAGCTGGTCTTTAGTTACGATTTTTTCTTTTTTAAATTCATCTTTTCTGTTCCCAAGAGCCTGGTGCTCGAATTGTTCATACTCTCACACACTAATAATCCAATCCAACGCCAAACCTAGCATTATCCTGTCGCCGGTCGACATATCAACAGAAAATTACAAAAATCCAACAAACAGGTCACTAATCAGCTCTACTTGCTCATCAAATACTATCTTCGTATTCGATTATTTCCCGACAAATCACCAAACGCCAACACAATCATCACAATGGCCGCTGTCCAGCTCAACTTCACTCTCCGCACTTCCGCGCACTGCAAGTCCGTCCACCTCCTCGGCTCCTGGGACAACTACAACGGCCAGCTCCCGCTCTCCAAGGACGCCAGTAAGGCCGGTGGCTGGAAGGGCACTTTCCGCTTCCAGGGCAAGACTCTCAAGCAGGGCCAGCGCTACTGGTACTACTACATCATCGACGGCTACCACGTCTCCCACGACCCCGCCCGCGACTCCGTCGTCGAGCCCACCACTGGCCGCAAGCTCAACGTCCTCGACATTCCCTCCGGCAAGCCCGCCGCCGCCGCTGCCACCGACAAGGCCGCCCGCGCCGCCCGCCGCGTCTCTGACGTGCCGAAGGGCCGCTCCCTCAGCCCGTCCCAGATCAAGTCACCGAAGCCCCAAAAGCCACACGCCAGCGCCGCTCTTCGCTCTGAGACCTTCGCCGGCCCAACCGTCGAGCAGCTCGCCGCCAAATTCGCCGCCGCCTCCGTCGACGACTCAGAGGACTCCGAGGAAGACTCAGACGAGGAATCCGACTCCGACTCCGACTCCGACTCTGACGTCCCGTCTCTCACCTCCCGCAGCTCCGGCTCCAGCACCCCGTCTTCCATCTCCAGCACGTCCTCCTGCTGCACCTGCGAACGCTACGGCATCACCCGCGCCGGCGCCCGCGTCAAGCTCGACTGCGGCGGCTCTCGCTGCGGCTACTCCGACTCGTCAGAGTGCTCCTCCGAGTCTGAAGACGAGGTCAAGATCCAGCGCGCCACCCGCCGCCAAGGCGTCGTCGTCCGCAGGTAAATGGCCCTTCGAGCCGCCGAGCCAAGTATGCTGTTTCCCGCTTCTCGTCAAACAGAAAGCAAACCGCGTCTTGCTCGCGCAGACCTTCCCCACCAACACGGAGAACCGAATCCGCACCAACCCCACTGGTCGCAACGTTTCCATTCTTTTCAAGTTACATGGTGCGCCACCTTGGCCGCCTACTATTGTTTGGCTCTGATTAATTTGTCACCCCATCCCCCCCAGCTTTGGACTCGCTTCATACCGGCCAGATCGGACAGCTGGTCTGTTTCCGGTCTTTGCGCGCCGCCTTTTGAAGCCTCCACAAAACCCGGACGACGCGCCCTCGCGCGTGCGAGTCTGGTTTAATACGGCAATGTACGCCGCGCTTCGCTGTTTTGATGCGAAGGCTTGTGGCGGGTTGAGATGAGGAGGAGAGAGATGGAGGGAGGGCGTGGTGTTCGCCTTGGCGTGGTGAGGTGGAAGATGATGAGTGGAGGAATTTGCGAATTTGGGGCAACGATGCTCGACGCGTTCGTGGGTGTCGTCTAGCCTCTTTTTGGGGGAAGTGGGAAAGTTGTAGAGGTGGATGATGGGGCGGTGTGACTCTGTTCTGTGTCTGGTCGGATCGAGAGACCTAGGTAGTTCGAACAGTCTTGTTGCGAAATGCATGCCGTTCTGTCGTCGATCGATGGTCTTACTCCTTATTGTTGTGATCATGGAAGGTAGGATTTGCTGTGTGATCTCTGCTTGTTCGATTATGTGTGGACTTTGCAGCTGTTGCTGTTCGTAGCGCGCTTGCCTTTATCAATGGTGATTGCGGTGAACCGTCTCTAGCGTGGTGCAATGTGCCTCACGACGATTTTGGTACAAAAACGCGCAGGACTACCAGCCAAGAGACACGTAAGGATACGTTCTCGGATAAACTACCTAGGGACATAGCTTCCAAGGCAAATTGTACAGCAACCTCATAAATCGAGCACCCACTATTCTAAAGCAACGCTCGTAGAAGGTCAAGCCATCTCATCCCAATCGGTACGCCTCAAAAGCGGTATTCCGCCACACACGCTCGTGTCCTCCCGCAGGAACAAGCAATTCCAACAACTTCTCCACCGTATCCGTCCAAACCACCCACGGACTCCCATCCTCCGGCCCATTAACATTGCAAACCGGCCAATCACTCCCAAACATCACCCTCCCAGGCCCAAAATGCTTCAACACATGCTCGACCCAAGGCCGTATCAGAACTGCAACATCACTCCGCGCATCAGGCCGCTGAGGCAATTCCGAGAAAGCACCCGACAACTTCATGTACGTCTTGGACATGTGCGACATCTTCTCTACCGCCTCCTTCCAGCGGTAGTAGTCGATACTCTCACGATCGGTAATCGTGCTATTGGCAAAATCCGGTTTGCAGAGATGATTGATGATGAACGTGACTTTCTGCCCATCTTCCACGCCCGCGTGAGCTCGCTGCATGGCCATGTAAACCCATTCGAGCTGCCACGGCCCGCCTGAATGCTGATCAACACCTATGTCGAAGGAAAAGCCTCGCTGGCCTAGGAGTTTCAGATTTGCGGCGAAATCTGGTCCCAGGACGAGGTCTTTGAATTCCGCCTCGTCGTGGATCGCTTGCAGGAGGAATCGGAACCCTTTCACGCGCTGCCATGTCGTGGGACCGGCGGCTTGTTCGGCCAGACGGAGCCATTCTTGCAACACTTCGGGTGGTTGGTTCATGGGGGCCCAGAGAACGATGCCGAGAAGCATTTGGCTGTCTCTTGAGCCGTAGTCTCCTTCGACAATGCTGCGGACGAATTCCACTTCGTCGAGAGGGTTCGCCGCCCATTCGGCAAGATTGCCACTTGGTGATCCATAGCGGCGATCGGTTTCGACGTACACCACGCCTTGGACTTTGGTCTCGCTGGGCGTGGAAGTTTGTTGTGAAGCCCCGTAGTAGTCTGTTAAGATGTGTTGTTTTGCGAGGGGCATGCCTGGTGTCATCCAGAAGTGGCCATTCCCATTTGCAGCGCTCTCAGGCCAGAGGTGGATGTGGCTGTCGATGATGGTTTTGGGCGCCATGGTTGTGGTTGAAGTTGTCGATTGTATGGCAAGCTTGCTTCCCGTTCACTAACCTGGTCGAATTGAGTATCTGCTCCTAGCTATAGCCGTTTGCCAAGTCCGATTGCATGTATCGATCGAATCAGATTATCCTAGCTCGATGCCTACTGGGCGCTCCAAACACGGATGTTGTTGCACCCCGCCACAAAATCGCGGCTCCACACACTCGCTTGGAATTGACCCGACTTCAACCCCACCTCCAACAAGCAGGCGATGTTTCATCATCGCGAGAAACAACAGAGAAATATGTTTTGAACACGATTGATTGTGAAAAAGTCAGTTTGACTTGAGATTGAGCATCTTTGGGTCTCTGAGATCGTTCTAAATCACAACGACAATGGCCTCTCTTTTGCAAGGCAAGACAGCCGCGATCACAGGCGGCGTAACCGGTATATCAAACAAATCATCCAACAATCCCCAAATCACAACCAGCTAACCTCAATCCACCAGGCATCGGCCGCGCCATCGTCCTCGAATACGTCCGACAAGGTGCCAACGTCGGCGTCAACTACTTCCCAGACGACAAATCGACATCTCAACTCGAAAGTCTCATCGCGGAAGCCGGCGACGCAGGTGGCAACATCGTGGGCGTCCCAGGCGACATTCGAAAACCGGAAGCAGGGCAAGAGCTCATCGCGAAGACGGTCGAGAAATTCGGCCGTCTGGACGTCTTCGTGAGCAATGCGGGCGTGTGCGAGTTTGCCGATTTCCTGACGTGAGTACCACGTGAACCGCCAACCAACACCACCCTCCAATCTCTGAATTCACCAGCTGACAAGAGACCAGAATCTCCCCCGACCTAGTAAACTTCACAATCAGCACGAACCTCAACGGCGCCTTCTTCGCCGTCCAAGCAGCCGCGCAACAAATGGCGCGCCAAACCCCCCAAGGCGGGAGCATAATCGGCGTCTCCTCAATCAGCGCCCTCGTCGGCGGCGCGGGCCAAACGCACTACACGCCGACAAAAGCCGGCGTGCTCTCGCTCATGCAGTCGTGCGCGTGCGCGCTGGGGAAATACGGGATCCGCTGCAACGCGCTGCTGCCGGGGACGATTCGCACGCAGCTGAATGATGAGGACATGGCGGACGAGGGGAAGAAGGCGTACATGGAGGGGCGGATTCCGCTGGGGAGGCTGGGGCAGCCGAGGGATTTGGCGGGGCCGGCGGTGTTTTTGGCGAGTGATTTGAGTGGGTATATGAGTGGTGCGCAGATGTTGGTGGATGGTGGGGCGTTTGTGAATTTGCAGTAGAGGATTGTTGTGAGAGGGGTGGCGGTTGGGTGTTTCACGTTTGTTGCTGTGCAGCAAGACGACTGGTTGATCATGATGCAAGCGTTCTGTATGTCATTGGCGGGTTGGGAGATATTTGATGATAGCTGAGCAAAAGATCCATCAAAGATTTGGTATCGATAACACTATTAGCCTGTACATTAGGTAAATCCTACAGAGAAGGCTCAGTCAAACCCTCCAAAATCCGATCCATCAGCGTCGTCTTCCTTCGGCGCAGCCTTCGCTCTTTGCTTGCTGCCCGCAATAGCACCCTTGAGCTTGTTCTCCTCGCGTCGAATGTAGCCAGCCTTCGTGCTGATACGAGCCTTCTTCGCACCACGAGGGTCGCTCGCCATGCCCTTCGCCGTTCGGGCTTCGACGCCGCGCTTCTTGAACTTTTGCTTTTCGTTCTTGCTGAGCGAAGGGAGAGCGTCGAGCAGCCATTGCTGAACGCCTTCTCCAGCGCTCGCGCCTTGTTGCTTTTGCGCCATTGATACCACGTTGGCGACGTGCTTCATGTATGGGATGTCTCCCTTGCTGTAGAGGGTGACCGCAACGCCACCTTCGCGGCCAGCTCTGCCTGTCCTTCCAACGCGGTGGACGTATGCTGCGCTGGATGTGGGAATGTCGTAGTTCACAACACCGTTGACGCCACGGAAATCCACGCCACGGGAGAGAAGATCAGTCGTGATGAGCACCCAAACTTCACCTTTGCGGAAGCGGGTCATGACGCTGTCACGAGCAGTGTCTGACAGATCGGAGTGAAGGACTGCGATGCGGCTGATGCCACCTGCTTCGGCGGGAATGTCGTAAAGCAGCTCGGAGTGCAGTGCAACGGCGCGCTCGATTGTCTGTGTGAACACGAGGAATGGCGGGCGAAGGGGAGGACCACTCTCTGCATTCGTAGTCGTCGGGTGGAGTAGCTGTCGTAATCCCATGAGCTTACCCTGCTCTGTCGCGGCGTAGGTAAGCTTATGTTGTACGTTGGGCACGGCAGAGTCCTTCAGGCCGACCACAAGTCTGATGAGTGGGGCTTCAATGGTGTTGATGTCCTGCTCCGCTGCTAGTCGTTTTTGGCGGTCCGTTATAGTCTTGCGAGCCAAATCCTCGATGTTGCTTCCCATTGTCGCTGACCATAAGCTGACGCGAAGGTCAGGGTGCGGCAGTCTGTTCCAGATGGCCAGAGTTTGCTCTCGGAAAAGCGGATCGAGTAGCACATCGGCTTCGTCTAGGACAAGCGACTCAACTGCTGGCAATACAGCACGATCGTCGCCTTCCTTGTCCTGCATGATGCTGTGCAAGACACCGGGTGTCGATACCAAAACATCCACCTTGACAGAGGATTCCTCGTCGTCATTCTCTTCAGTCTCGTCGTCCGCCTGTTTCGATTCATGACCTAGCCGCATGCCTTTGCGCACTTGCGAAATTTTGGTGCCTGTGTTCAACCCCAACTTCTTGCCTTCGTTGACGATTTGTCCGACCAGCTCTTTCGTAGGCGCAAGGATCACAGCCATGGTATGCCGGGTGCCGCTCTGCTCCTTTCGCAGTTTCATAATCTTGCTGAACAACGGTATGAGGAATGCCAGAGTCTTGCCGCTGCCCGTTGGCGCCACGGCGAGCAGGTCAATGTTCGAGGACTCGCTCTTTTCTGCCAGTGCCGGGAGGAATGATTTGGGAGCGTCCAAGAGTAGAGGAAGCGCGGCTAACTGCACCTCTGTTGCAAGATCGTATCCTTGGTCAGATACATTCTCTTGTACTTTCTGCGGTATGCCGAATCGTTTTCGGAGGGTGTGGAATCGCTCCAGCGGGCGTGGGTACACATTCTGTTTTTGCTCTTTCTTGTCTTCCTTCTTCTTCTTTTTGTCTTTCTTCGACACTGGCTTGGGATTCAGCCATGTCATCTTCAGCTTGTGCTGCCTCAAGACTTGTCTGGCATGCTCCTCCGACTCGCCATCGTTATCCAGATCCTCGTTCTCATCTTCGGCTTGCGAATGTTGCGCCTCTGTTGCTTGAGGAACATCCTCTGCTGCATGTGTGTTTCCTCCTCCAAAGAAGTCCGGTCCAGTAGAGTCATCTGTAATTTTCTTTGCCTTTCCATCTTGCCCTCTCTTGCGCTTCCTCGAGCCGCCGTCTGCTGGCTCTGCTGAGAAGAGCTGAGGACGAGCCTGCTGCGCGCTGGGAACGACAGCCTCCGTCTTGGGCGCACCCTTGTGCAGCTTCGTAGAGCGCGACAGCAGCTTCAGCGGATCCATGACAGGTGTGAAGTCACGTCCCTTGACATTCGCATACAATAAAATCCTAGCAAGACACCAAAAAGTTGCTCTACGACCTGAGGCAGAATGGTCAGCCTTACGCGGGCGGTGTAGGACAAGCGGCAAGCCCCGAGCCCCGATGAATCCCGAGCGTCCAACCTCTGCGAGAAATCCCCCAAAGGAGGAAGATCGATAGTTGATACCATACGCCCGCCGCTCCATTGCATCGCCCACTCCGCACCTCACACCTTCTCTAATACACAATGTCGGCCCGTATCATGCCCCGGTTCGCCCTGCGCCAGTCGCGCGCGCTCATCCAGCGTCGCGCCGCCTCCAACACCACCGAGGCCGCTGCCCAGAAGGCCAGCCAGGCCAAGCAGGCCACCCAGGAGACCGCCAGCAAGGCGCAGGAGGGCCTTTCGCGCGTGCAGAGCTCTGCCACCGAGAAGTTGAGCAGCGCTGGCTCTGCGCTCAGCAAGAGCTTGGCCGGCGTCGGTGGCAGGACCGGCCAGGTGATCAAGTTCGTCAACAGTGAGTAGAATGAGAGAAGCACGCGACTTGAGAGAAGAAGAGCATCGCATTCATTGACACGCAACTCAAGGCCTGATCCCTCCTACTCTCTACTACGGCCGCGTCGCTGGTGAGCTCGGCAAGATCATCGTCCAGGGCCGCAACATGGCTCCCCCGTAAGCTGCTCCATCCGCGAAGGCATACCCGCGTGAGAAAACCTCCATCGAAACTGACACCTCCCAAAAGTACCATCGAGACCATCCAGAGCTACGTCCAGCCGCTCACCAAGAGCCTTCAAAACCCCTCCGCTCTCCTCAACCGCGCCCCTGCCGCCAACAACCCGCAATCTTTCCTCGCTCGCGTACGGGCTCAGGACTCCGCCACCATCAGGCAGGTCGGCATCGTCACCGCCGAGGTCATTGGTTTCTTCTCCATCGGCGAGATGATCGGCAGATTCAAGATCGTTGGCTACAGGAGCGACGCCGCGCACGCTCACCACTAGATTTGAGGGTGCCAATGGCGATCTAACGTACGGCAAATGAGGAGGGAGTGAATAGAAAGGAGGGAGGAGGCGAAGACATGATGGAGAAGGAGGATGGGCGATCGGAAGAGCCGAAGTGGAATAAAAGCTGGAGGGTCACCGGTCGGCTGGCATCAACGACAGCAGCACACCGAACAGACGAGGACCGGAGCGCCAGAGGTTTATTTCTTTCCTTTGGCGTGTACACTATCTTGTGCATATTACTACCCCTGCGGTATTAGAAGGATGTTTTCTTTTTGTCTCACCAATCATTTCCCCATTTGCCATCTTGATTTGCATCAGCTCTCGGAGCAACCACATCC
Organism: Cladosporium sp. IMV 00045; assembly: GCA_001931905.2. NCBI lineage: Eukaryota > Fungi > Ascomycota > Dothideomycetes > Cladosporiales > Cladosporiaceae > Cladosporium > Cladosporium sp. IMV 00045. Next base: position 3,999 of record MSJI02000428.1, on the reverse strand, counting down.
AGCTCTACCGATCTAGGTTGATTTCCACCTCGTGGACTCTTTCATTGACATCGCTTACATCAAGGCTTTCTAGGATCGGCATTTTCCGCGACAGGTATAGGATATCACGAAGCCCTTCCATTTCCAAAAGCAAACTGCAACAGACGTGACCACGACTCAAGCAGGGCATATAAGCGACACAACCTGATATAAGCGACATAACCAAGCGATCAACACGGAGATGGGCTCCATCCGGAATCATCCCCAAGCGCTTTCGAACCCTCTCGCTCATGCACGCCACGATTGCATCGTACGAAGGATCGCCTCCCACGCCAGCATGGCAAAGCGGCACCACTAAACGCACATACTACAGACGGGGATACGTGGTCCGCCTCCGACGAAGCGCGCGGCATATTCGTTTCCATATAGCCGCCACTGACGCTCTGAGGTGCTATGTCGCGGCTATTCTTTTCAAGCTCGCCACGCCGTGGCGGACTGTAGAACAGGAATGACAGGCGAGGTAGATAGGCGAGGGGGGAATGCGTGAGCGAGGACTGTCAGGCGAGGCGAGGGGGTTGAGATGACCATCGGTCTTTGTCAAGAAGATCTTCTTGATCGCCAGGACCCTTTCGCAGACGAATGTATGAACCACAATGCCATCGACGCTGGCGAGGGACTACATCCAGCCAGACGACGAACATCACTTCCTTTTCACACGAATGGGCTGATACACTCGCAGATCAGGATCACCGATCCCAGGCGTGCAAATTACACACATGCCCTCTCTGTCAAGGGAATTCCCAGCACTACAAGAAACAACAGAGAAAAAAAAAAAGTCATGAACTTGGGCCAAGTCCCCCATTGCTTACCTAACTTTGATCAGGTACCGACACACTCTCGGAAGACGACGGGGACTCTCCGAGCTGTCAAAAACATCAGAACCCACCTCAATATCCGGCCCATCCATCCGCTGCAGGCACATCTGCAGACTCGGTCTGGGTCATCACATTCGAACGTTCCATTCCCACGGCTTGCTGCGGGATGAGGTGTCGTAGCTACCAAAGCCGGGTGGATTCCTACATACAGCACAGCAATAGAAACTGGACGTGACAAGAGAACCACTCTTCGGGTCCTGCGTCAATGACGCCCTGGCGCATGGCCGCTACTGCTGCCGCTACTGCTGCCAGCACATCACGTCACATCGAGCCATCGCCGCAATTCATCTCGCCCACTTGCCCACTGCCATGATCACTGCCGGATATACCATGGAGCAGTTTCGGTGTTGGCCAGGTTTGTCACGAGAAAGTTGACACGTACAGGAGAGAAAAATGAAAAGTGCCGGGGCTGGTGCTGCTTAGCGAAAGCATCAGCGGCGGAGTTCCTTTCGTTACTTGGAGAGTGTGGGTGTGGGTGTGGGTGTGGCAGGAGAGGGTCCGTCTGGCAATTCATCAATGGTCTGGTAGCCTGGTCTGCTCGTGCAGGAACCATTTGGGCTTGCATGAAGGGGAAGGAATCGAATGGAATGTCAAGAGAAGGCGTCCGAATTCTTTCTGCAGAGTGTGTTGGGTGTCCGTATTAAGACTAGGAGGATGTACATGCTATTCGAGCGATAGAAGGAGGACGCGAGCAGGGCACAAGTCGGCTCCATCTTCTCACCGTCTTCGCTCTTCTTTCATATTCTACATGCAGGAAGAGTCTTGACGGAAAGCCATTCCGTCAAGCGCGTCTCCTATCTGCGTACCTGCAGCGGGATGTACGTGGTGATGTTCTGCTTTTCTCGCCCACGTCTGCTGTACTGTTGTGTGACAGACCGATGACAGACGTTGAAAAGCAAGAGCAGCAGGTCGAGCCAGCCCTCCATGGCTCGCGTCATTGCAATACAGGGAAAATCCCAGTGACAGATCGACGGATCTTCGACAGGCCTGGTCGAGAGTGACAGTACGTAGTATGCATGCATTCATTTGGGCAAAAGCAGGAGTGAAGAGTGAGCAGCGCAGGGAAGGAGCATACCTTCGACGAAACGACGTCCGTCCGTGTTTCTTCACGAGTGCATGGAAGGGCGACGCACATGCCCTCCCTGTTGGACCCTTTGCTTTTCCTCGCAACATGTTGCCAGCTCGCATACCGGCAGACCCCATTAGACAAGAGAAAAAAAGTGAAAGTTCGCTTACAACAGACGGAAGGCGTGGACTCGTTCGTCCGTCCATTGACTTTTCTCCCCTTTGATTAACTCACAATCAACCACAGCCGAGAAGAGAAGCGCGGCGGACGCACGCACAACCTCGCCAATGGGTCCCCCATGAAGCGCCATTCTGCACGTCGTTCGCTTCGATCCTTCAGGGCAGAGGCAGGCAAAGGCAGGGCATACGGGGATATCGGGAAGAGATTCCCTCTCTGCAACGGCGATCGTGCCGGTTAAGTCTGTCAGTTGGTTTTCGTCGGCTGCAAGTGCCTGCATGGTCTACGCGGCTCGCGAAGAGGACAACAATTTGAACAGTTGGCAGTTTAGTTTCTGAGAATATTGGAGCAGCGGCAGTTCAGCATTCGAGCGAGCGAGCGAGCGAGCGAGCGAACCTTCACCAAGAACCCACACTCGCCGCAAAGGTGAACTTTCATACCGCCGAAGTGCCATACGGTATATCGCATTAGCGACGAACAGAGGAAACCCAGCCGGGTCAATGATAGCATAGCGGGCCCGACCTCCCCAATCGCGCCACTAAAACGAGCGACTACCCACACCATGCTAGCCCTGCGTCCTCCACGTCGACTGCATACGCCAAACGAGGGCAGAAGTAGAGAGAGCTTCGTGCATGCACACATGCAGGCAAGCAAGCAAGCAAGCAAGCAGCTACGTGCAGAGTGCAGCATGCGAGGCTCGATTTGACGCACAGCGGCACGGGGAAAAGGCCATCCGGTAGATCCAACCATCCCAACCCATCGCCCATCTAGCATGGCAGAGAAGGACCACGGCCCCCAAGCGCCTCGATTGACAGTTTGCGTTTGCATATATCGGGGGCACGCGAAGGAAGCGAAAGGGACGAGGAAGCAGAAGCGAACCCCGGGTTCTTCGTTGTTTATATTTTAGACGAGCGAGATAGGACGTTAGGCGACATGTGCCATCTACGTCGGGGATGATTATATATGTATGTGGCAGCCACGAGCGAGGATGGTCAACAACATGAAGCCAGGCCAGAGCCTAGTGGCTGGGTAAAGTCATCAAACAAATCTGCCCATGCAGTGGCCACGACGACGGCACGCAAGCCACCTTCTGCTTCCTCTTCGTTTACATGTATGTACCTGCTTGGCTTGTCACAAGCTCGGCCGGCAAGATCCAGGCCGGGGATAATGATGACAAGTGACATGTGAGGGTTGATCGTTGCGATTGATGATTATTGATTATCATGCAATCTCTCAGCACTCGCCTTTGTTGACGCGTCAAAAATCACAATAGGAAAAGGCGCACGCTATGGAAAAAAGCACAAACCACGACAAGGGATAACGAGCGTGGAGTTGTGAAGAAAGGATTGAAGGTCGGCCGTCGGTGACAGCGCCGGAGCTTGAGGCCCAGGTCCGTTCGCTGAAATCCGCCAGACGTGGTTGGTATCGCACGATCGGCAAGGAAAGAAATGGGCAGGTGGCAGGACAGGGCAGAGGCAGGGCAGAGGCAAGGCAGAGGTAAGAGAGACGATGAGACGATTTAGACGATGCATCAGCCAGCTGGCTTCATGCAGGCTGCAAGTCTTATCCTTCGCCTGGGAAACTCCACCATTTGCCCGTCGTCAGGGTCCCCGGCGATACCGTTTGACGTGCGGGTGCGGACGGAGAAAGGATCTGGCGAAGATGGGATATGGATATGAACGGGTAATACGCGCTCGTCAGTAGGAGTAGCTAAGCCAACGCAGCCGTGACGAGCGCCTCAATGGGTCCGGGCGGTGGTAAGGTTGCTCGGGAGTACAACGGGGTGGAGAGGAAGAAGAGGAGAGAGGGAAGGGAAATAAGAGCACGCACCAAGCCTCCGCA
>MSJI02000427.1:0-27061 GCA_001931905.2 Cladosporium sp. IMV 00045 | reverse complement strand
CCGTTGCGGTCAAAGACAGGGTTCACTGATTGCTCGCGGGTTCTCTGGATCTGGGAGGGCATCGGTGGCATCGCCATCTGGGAGTAGGTTGGCATGTGAGATACCGAATCGTCATGCATGGCAGTAGGCATGGGCATACTGGGAGCAGGCATAGAGGTTGTGGCGGCAAGCTGATGCTGCTGGGGCATCAAGGGAGGCGGCGGCATGGAGTCTGTGGCACGGATCATGGGAGATACGCTTTGAGACTGAGGCAGCGACTGGGGATGCTGAGGGTATGTTGATTGGCTGCTTTGTTGGGCTTTGGTCAACTGCTCAAACAGCGACTGCGAGGAGTCGAATTCGAAGGAGAGCGCTGGCTCGTTGACGGCTACGGTGGTGGCTTCCTGACCCATCTTTTCGCGCTTGAGGTCGCGCTCCAGTGCATCCAGGAAAAGGCGATCGTGTGGTACGCTGTACCAGTAGAAGACCTTTTGCTTCTTCTGTGTGCGAATGCAGTTGTTTTTGTAGAGGAAGTCAAGGAAAGGACTTTTGGGCTCTTCTAACGAGGCATCGGTGCCGGACTTGAGGTTGCGCAGATCGGAGAAGATTCCCTCTTCGAATTTCTTGGAGTTTTTGACTGGCCTGCCGAAGGCCTGGAAGCGGAATGATAGGCATCGCACGATGTCTGTGCCTGAGATGTGAAAAAGATTGCTCCTGGTTGCTGTCAGAATGGCCGATCGCATACCAACAATTTCTACAGAGAAACCCACCAAAGGATGCAAGAAACGTATTCGCCAGTAGGGAGAAGAAATCTTCTAATGTATTGATCCTGGGCCCAATCGACGGGAGCAGAGATCAGAAAGTATTTAACTAAACATCTGGGTCAGCCATCGGGTCGGGAGTGAAGATGCGAGCATGGACCTGGTGGCGCGAGGGAATGCGATTGCGATTGCGATCCATTGGTGGCGACATACGGTTGTCGACTTGCTGCAGCGCCACGACCGAGTCTGCAGGCAAGCTCTGCTGCGCATCCTGATCCAGCAAGAAGGTCTCGGGGGCAACTGGGCGCTGCTGCGGAGGCAGCATCTGCTGTTGCTGAGGGTTGAGATACATGGCCGACATGGCGGGAGGGTGGAGGGGAGGGTCGAGGTGAGGTAAGGTGAGGCGGGCTCTGCCAGACGCGGGCCGGGCAGCTGCGCGCGCGGTGAATGGTGAGGCGGAGGGGGAGGGACGGCGGAGCAAAGGGCTCGTCTCAGACTGGAGCACTTTGAGGCGCGTCGAAGGCGATGAATTGATTGCAATGGGCACGACAACCAGGCCGTACGCGAAGCAGAAGTTTGAATTGGAAAACAATAAGATGAAGCAGCAACACAGCGCAAGACGAAACGAGTGATGAGGGGGAGGAGGCGGCAGCGAGCGTGTCAGATATGGGAGAGGGACGAGGTTGAAGAAGTGGATAGCGAGGGCCGGCCGTCGCTGTGAGGCGGATCAGAAGGTGGCAGGAGTGCCCTTGTGCGGTTGCGCGCGGGTGGGGATGGGAGGGAGATGGGCGAGAGTCAGGTCCTGTCCGTAGTAGGCAGTTCAGGCACTTCTGCGAGCCTGAGCCTGAGCCTGAGCGTTGGTGCGCAGCGGTCGGACGGTGGTGTGGGTGGGCTCGGTCGAGAATTGAAGATTGACGGTAACGTTAGCAGTTAGTGGTGGACGTGTTTGAGAGCGAGCAGCAGCAGCAGTAGCAGAAGATGAGACGAAACGGAGACGGGAGGGGGTGAGACGATGAAACAGACGACGACGGGCGGACAGGGCAGGGCGAAAGGGCTAAAAGCCACCAGGCACTTTGCAGCAGTGCTAGCAGCGGTCGAGGCACATCTCGCGAAACACCATAGAGGCACGTGCACATCGATGCCAAGCTGCGTTTCATGAGGGCCATCATCACCACTCTCCGATCCAATCCCACCTCATCATCGACTCCAATCGTCCATCTCATCGCCCAGGTACTGTATATCCCTCTACCTGCCACGTCCTGCCGGCACCCTCACACGCTGTTCTGGCTCTGTAATCTATACATGCACGTGGACGATATCATTATTGCTCGCGCGCGCTACCACAGATTGACCTGCAGGTGGTTCCTCCTAAGCGCCCACCATCTACGATACGATCCACTCCCCGTGATTGCCGTGTGTATGCATGTTTGTATAAGGTAAACCATGCATGCCTTACTACCTACCACATCTCTCTCCCTCTCTCTGTCAAGCGTGCGGGTGTCGACGGGTGACAGGCCCAGCCATGCTTCAGCCATAGCTCAGACTATATCACGTAGCCGCCCGCCTTGAGGCTCCACCGCAATGTAATGTATGCCATTTTGGTCGCTGCTGTCACGCGCAGAGGCCCGCTCCCACATCGCTGGGAATAGCATGCCATCCGACGAGAAACATCATCATGCCATACACGGCCATCCGGCGGGCCTGCACCTTGCCGACCGAAAGTCAGAGAGTCATGTCCTCGGCCATGGCCCGTCTGCCCTGTCCCTGTTCTGCAACTCTCCCGTCCGCCCATCAGGCTCGGGGAGGATAGCCGTCTGTGCCCATATGTGATGTCCTGATGTCCTCCTCTGCATGTGGTTAAAGCAGGTCCATCATGGCCCATGCCACCTCACTCGCATACCGCGATGCTCCCAATGCGCCTGGCCGTGATGCTGGCCTCTCGCGAATGCTGCTACTACTGCTTCAGAGGTCAACGTCGATCAGCCTCTGTCGGCATTCTGAAACAAGACGATGGCTAGATTTGCTGATTTACGCCTCACGACCAGCCCGCGGACATGCTTCGCAGCTTCAGCCATCCTCATTACTGACGTGCTGAGCGCCTGTGCGAGCGTCAAGATTTCCCCCCAAGACAGGAATTGCCGGCCCATCATTGATGATCATACAAATCCCCAGCGAGCATTGCCGGACCATCGCAGGGTCTCAGAGCTCGTCCTCTCTCAGCGCCCACTACTGCCATATCCCTCCCTCTCTTGCTGTCTCCCCCTCGCACCGTCCAATCCTCCACACTGCCGTCATCCCCAAGCGACATTCAGTAGTAGCACGCATGGCGCATGACAAGTGCCCATCTCCAACCTCCCATCGGCCCCTTTCAAGCCCTTCACGTCAAACACCTGCGCGTCTGCACCAATGCGATCACGCGTGGCTTGCCAGAACAAGGCGCTTGTCTCACCGCGAGACCTGTCTGCAACTGCCAGTATCTGCCTATCTGCTGCGCCTGTGCTGCCGCCGGCGCCTCTAACCAGGAAAATAATGACGCCAACGCCCGATGAGCCGTCAGCCCGCGTCTTCAAGACTCACGCACAACGATCGAACATAATCTCCGTTGCCGACTGGTGGCCTGGTTCCCAGAAAACAGCGCATGCTCCGCGACTCGCTGCGCTGCTGCCAAAAATGGAATCTCATCCCACGCCCCAATAGAAAGCTTCCATCTCGCATCCTCCTCGCTGCCAACCGTCTTGCATAACCGCGCATACATGATAATTATAATCACCCAGGCTAATAGGCTGTTCGGAAGGACAACAACGTGCTTCTTCTTAGCGCGGAGAGCGGTTCCTGCAGCCCAACCCTGGTCAGCCCCAGCACGCATGCACATTCCTTGTGCCTGTTTGATCATCGTCCACAGCGCGCACGCCTGAACCTGAAACGCGCCAGAAAGTCGACGATGGGAAGAAGCATCAACACAGCACTGTCGTCTCAACACCGCGTGCCTCTTCAGCACTGTTCTTCCTTGACAAGTCCCAACCGTCGCTCTCACTACTACAGTCGGTGCGCGCGCGCAGATCACACCCGTTGCCAAGCTAATCATCAGGATCGTTGACGGCTCCGAGCTACTACGAAATACGAAATTCCCTCGACGTCGCCTTTCCGGCAAAATCATGCATTGACAACTCCTGCCGCTGCCCGGAGGACTACCTTCTTTCGGTTTGATACTGTGCTGTTTGCGGATGGTCTGCGGACTTACGTCCAGTCACTCCTGTGCATGTGCTCGGCCTAAGCACCTCGAACGTGTTGTTCTGAGTTGCTAACCCTCTCGACCCTGGCATGGCATCATAGCATACCTTCAATGGCGTACGATAACAACCCGCGACAACGCGACGAAACCTGACACGCTCAACACAAGCCGCAGAGCGTTCATAGAGACGGCCAAAACAAGAGGGAAAGACGCTTGCGTAGATCCTCCTCCTACCGTTTGTTACAGCCTTCCCTGACAGCATTCCGGTCCATCGGTGCCAGCCTCATCATCAATTTCCCCCAGGGCGCGAAACTTAGCCAGGAACACCTTCCAAGGCGATTCAGTGCACGTACGGGTCTCATCATTACAGACACAGTCACCCGCCCGTGCAGAAACAACTTTGAGCCCAGACGTAGAGGAAAGGGGATCGACCGCCATCGTTGCTGATCACCTTTCAACGCAAGGCTGACACTGACTGACTGACGATTGATTGCGCAACCCGTCGTCCGATCTTTCTCTGTCAACTCTCTCACTCACGTAAAGCTTGCGCGCGCGAGACGGTCTCTTTCCCCGAAAAGTTGCCCTACGATCGTCGTAACAATGCGCCAACTCGCTGATCAACAAAACAACGCACATGTAGCTAACCAATACCTCACATCTCATCCCACTCACCAAGCCGCTTTGATCACAGCGCAAGCCATCCAACGGCACCTCCTTTCCCAGCCGGCCCACCGTGTTTGTTCTGGCCAGATCCTTCGTTCCCTTTCTTTCCTTCTCTTCACGAAATCCGTCCATGCTCTGCGAACTTCTCCCTTAGCGTCACGCTTTTAGCTCGTTACAGACCACCAACCTGAGACGCAGTAGCAAACACACTTAGTTCGGCCGTTCGAAAGATTCCGAAACCCGTTCTTGCTTGCCAACCTGCCAACTTTTCGTCCTCCCTCTCTCGCTCCGCGGCCCGATGTTCTAATCATAACACTGCTACTACCGGTAGGGAAAAAAGAACGCCGGTGGCTGGCATGCATGCATGGGACATGGGGCTTGCAAGCGTGCAAACCCGGACCTCGCCGCCCCTCTTCCTCTCTCTCCCCTTCCTGCTGCCCTGTTTCATCCTCGCATGCAAACCATGCAGAAGTCGAACTGCAGCAGGGTCATCCTGCCCGGGTGCGATGGGGGGAGGAACAGAAAAAGGCCGCGATTTTAGGCTGTCTTTGCCTGGCTTGGAGCTCGAAGTGGTTGTTGCACGGATTGAGGATGTGTCGCTCTTGATGCTTTTTAAGGTTGGGTTGATGAGGGTCCTCTCACTTCAGGGACGAGGGGAGAGAGTTACGTCTCCGGATGGCGTGCGAACTTGCATTGTTCATTGCTGTTGTTGAAAGCGCATCTTGTTGCTTCTCTTTTATTTGTTTGTCTCTTCATTCTCTCGGGTTGATAAAGAGACCAGAAGCTTCACGCGCTCGCCGCGCGCGGATTTCTTTCTTTTTCTTTCGGGAGTCAGGATGTGGTGATGATGAGGTGGTCCAGGCTTCGGGGTCACTTCGATCGATTTATCAAAGTCACTTTCGCAGAATCCACCGCTACGCAATCCCGAGCAGGCATTACGGTGCTGGCTGATCGTTGGCCATGTCATGGATTGTCGGAGGCGCTAATCGATGCATCAGGCAACTCTTCGTCTCGATCAAGACTCGCTGTATCGACGGACGTGAGCATTCCATTGCTTTAATTCGTCAATCGTACCTCATCACATTCCACGTCGAATCTCCCAAAGACCACAAACGATCATGAAGCCATAGAACTCCCAGAAACCCATCCAACCGTGAACCCAACCCAACCAGTCAAGAACAAGCACGAATAGTGCATCCCATCTGCAAAGCTATATGCGCCCACTCAGTTCGAGCACATCAGTAATCGCGAAACACAGCGCACAGTAGCGAATCCCCCACCGCACCGTCAAATCGAAGACCCTCACCACCACCACCCAAGAGAGTAAAATCATATACTCCCTCAAACCAAATCAAATCCCTCACTCAATCCCTGTCACCCATCAAGCTGGTCGAACACCGCCTTTAAATCCCGCAAGTCGCAATCCCAACCAAGAGCCAATCCCAAGATCCAGCATTCAGCGCGGACTCCATCCCATCCCATCGACCCGGGTTGCGTTAACGTGCAGGCCGAAGACTGGGAGGGAGAGCAGGCATCATCCCGGCCGGGGAGAATCTTGCTCAGGAAGCATTTGTGGCACTTACTTACTAGTACTTACTACTAATGCACGCTTTCAAATCGTCTATTCTCAGTCTCTTCTCAGCGTCGGCTGAATGGTGGTGATTTGTCAGGCGTGTGGGAGAGCTGTTGGGATGGATTGGGGTTCCTTACGTTTTTGATCGCCTTGTGGCAGTATTGGTATTTCAAGAACATTTGACGAGCAGGCGCTGGGAAATAGCTGGTGTGGGCTTGTGACGAAAATAACGAAACTACTGAGGCCGTTGCTGTCACTCACTCACTACCTTTCTCGCTTCGATCAATCAATCGAGGACGACGGTCATCATGTACATGTATCCAACACAAGTCATCGTTCGATGATCGATATTAGGGGAGGGGAAGCGGATCGACCTGATCCTTTCCATTCTGACAACCCACCACTTTCTTGTAGACCGTTCAACGGTGGTCGGTTGAAATAGACTCCATCCCGCATCCGATCGCCCTACTTGTGTCTTGCCTTCTGTGACGGGATTTGCAATATTGGGAATGTCTCGCGTTGATGCTGTTTCGTGTTGATGGAGCGTGCCATTGTAAAGTCGTGCAGGATTACAATGTACCTCACGATAGAGTGAGTGATGATGAGTAGTTCAGGGCGGCGAAGGTTGGGGCTTGGTTTCTCTACTCCTCTCGCTCTTATGCGTCGTGCTCTTTTGATCTTTGGACTTAGGCCCGATGTACGCGATCAAGTTGCTTAACATGGCGCCTGTGGTCTTCAGTGAATCGCTGTCTTCTATTTGACTAGAACTCTCAACGGGTGTTTCCAGTGTCGTTTAGTAGCGCAGATTTTCGCTCGTGAGATGTTGTTGATGAAATAACGATTTTAGGAGCATCTGAGCCAAAGTTGTAATATCGGTGTTCACTGGATTCAGTGATAAATGCACAGGAATGAAGTTGCTAAGCTTAATAGTGCATGGAACATATCAATTTATATTGAATTGGGTTGAAATGTCGAGAGATACATTAATCGAGGCTGGGAAACATTTAGCTGTAATTGCAATTTGAAATGGTCAAATTGACCATGCTACAGTCCAGCGATGAAGTGTTCTCGTCTTGGTGTTCAATGAATGGAGTAAAATTACATATGTTAATTGTTTTCATCATCACTGTACCTATGATTCAACGTCTTATCGTGTTCACGATAACCCCGAGATAAACATTCGGCATAGAGGGAAAACTAATCGCATTCAAGAAGCCATTGAGAAAACCAAAGCTGGCGGATTGGGTTTGACTGATGGGCATTTCACGATGCAGAGGGAATCAAATCCTCACATGACATTAGGTCGTTCAACTCGAACGACTGATTATTCTCGACCTACGAGTTGCAAGAAAATACCGCGCGTATCACAAGTCTTCTTCAGCTTGATGGTGGTCCCTTGCTTTGCTGGAGCATACCCGCTTTGCCCCACAAAGCTTCGCCAGCTCTCTCCAAGGTGACGAAAGTGTCCGCTGCCGCTCTAGAATGATGGCTTGCCTCGCTTTCCCAGTTCCAGACCTCAAGCGAACCAACATACATGTACCTATATCTCTGTTGAACCTCACACGCACCCACAAATCACATTACAAGTCGAAGAGAAACACTATACCATCCCCTCGACAGCAGCGACCTGACTGGCCGCAAAGACCACCATCATGAAAATCGTCCTCACCGGTCCAACCGGCTTCATCGGCAGCGAAATCCTGGAACAAACCCTCACAAACCGCTACATCGAACACATCTACTGCCTGACCCGCCGCGCCCTGCCCGACCAATACAGCACGCACCCAAAAGTGACGCAAGTCCAGCACGACAACTTCGACGACCTGCCGGACCACCTCTTCACCCGCTTCCGCGGCTGGGGCGTCGGCGGGTGCATCTGGGCACTTGGAAGCCCCGTAAACTCGCACAAGAACCTGGAGGAGGCGCAGAAGACAGGTATCTCCTACCCCGTGCAAGCGGCGGAGAAATTCGCCCGCTTCTGCGCGCCGGAGTACATGGAGACGCAGGCGACGGGCGGGTTTGTGAAGCCTTTCAGGTTTATCTTTATGAGCTTCTGGGGCGCGGAGGAGGATCAGTTCCGCTCGTTGTGGTTGTGGGCTGATACCAGGAGGATTAAAGGAGCGGCGGAGAAGGGGTTGTTTGACGTTATGGATTCGAGTGAGGTGGTGGATGGGAAGAAGTGTCTCGATGTGATCTCGTTGAGGGTCGGGACTGTGTTGGCGAAGGGGGATGCGATTACCTCTATTCTGGCGATGGGCACGGTGCCGAGTATTACGGTTGATCGACTGGCCAAGGCGGCGGTGCAAAAGTGTTTGGTGGGCGATGTGGATTATAGGAGGGTGCTGGAGAATGCGGATGTGTTGGGGGATGATTGGGCGATGGTAAATAGGATCCATGCTACGTGAGAAAGTGAGGCTTTGGCGACTGGGTTTCCTTTTCTATTTCCTTTTCCTTGTGCTGGAGGTTGGATTCTTAATGATTGCCTCTTGACGCAGTTCATCAGCATGTCGGGATTTTCTTGGAGTCACGGCAAAGGGTGTAGGCATAAGGGTTTGGTATGAAATTCCGATTGTCTTTCTTGCATTTGCACTGTTCGTATTGCTGAGCTAATCTCCTCTCGTCATTCTCTCAGCAAGAACAGTCCTTCCGATTTCCGGTACCCAAAACGCCTGAATCACAAACTCTGACAGTCCTTTCTTTGGGAAACATCTTACAGTCCAAGAGAAGAGCAAGGCTGCTTTAGTCCGTTTCCAGCAGAATGACCTCCCAAACACAGCCAGCCCTCCGCTCAGGATGAGAGCTGAAGCATTACTCGAAGAAGCTCGGAACGAAGTCACTGCCATCGCTCTCATCGCCCACAGCACGCTTGAACGCACGCTTCTTGGACGAAACCCCTTTCTCGCCATTGGCAGCCTTGCCCTGCGGAGTCGGGTGGCCATTAGTGTTGCCGGCGGAGACGGCAATCGAGTCGACATCCATCTTTTCGACACCCTCGGCGACAGCGTTGGTGGTGCCGTTGACCGCAGTGCTAGTGACGATGTTGTTGTTCACGTCAACTTCCTCAGCGGACGCTTCAGCATCGGCATCCTCGTCCTCGTCCTCCTCGCTCAGCTGCTGGTAGGATTTGGCGAGGCTCTTAGAGCGGCGAGACAGCGAGGAACGAGGCGCGACGGAGGCCTTACTGGTGGTGAGCATCTTACGCTCGTCCTTAGAGTCTTCCTCAGGCAGGTCACTCATCTCTTCGCTGGAAGATTTGGTGGTGCGCTTGCGTTTGGCGCTGCGGGATGGGGTGGCGTTGTTGGTGTTATTAACGGACTTTCGAGCCGTCGTTAGCGTCTTGCTGCTGGTCGGGGTTTTGGCGGCGGCCACCTTGCGCGGCGTGGACTTCGGAGTGCCACCGCCACCAGAGGTCTTCTTCTTGAGCTTGTCAATGTGTTCTTTGATGGCTTTGGCGCTGAAGGCTCGTTAGCTCTGTCTGGAAGATCGTGAAAGGGGTATCGTTGATGAGCTCACGTTGGGGCATAGTCGTCGATGCCGGTGTCCTCTACATTGTTCTGTCAGTATGATTGGATACTCGAATTTTGGCTCGACGAGATTTGGGAACTGAATATACGGTACTCCTTCTTGTATGCCGCTGCGAGAGCGGCGAAGCCTTCGCCATTGATGTTGGCTCTGTCGAGGACAAGGATGAACAAGCGCGAGTCGCGCGCGTCGGTCCACGTCGTGCCTCCCATGATGATTAGGATGCTAGGGTGTGGATGATGGAAGGCTTGCAGGCTTGCAGGGAGACGGCAGGGAGACGGTAGGGAGGAGGTAGGGAGAAGGTAGGGAGTGGGTCACAGCCACAGAAGAAAAGGTTAGGCTGCAGGGAGGATGTGAGAGGAAGTGCAAGATGAGCAAGCTGGAGAGAGGTGGATGTGTGTTTGTTGCGTGGGCAACCTGGGTCGCGGCTGCCTAAATTAACTCAATCATGTGACAAGTGGGAGTGAGTGAGAAGTGAAAAGCGAATGAGTTTGTTAGAAGTCTCTGAAGTGACTGTTCTCATTGACACGAAGTTGATCAGCCTTAGCAAGGTCTCAACAATAACGAATTCAAAGACAGTATGGTCCTCATCAATGACAGATTCAAAACGGAGCATCACGTAAATGACACACTGCAGTCTCAATCTGTTTGCATTTCTACCCGTTCTCTGGTGAGCTTGCAAGATGTCCATGTTGACTTCATTTCTGTCTCAGTACTGCAAAGTACGCGTACCCCTGTAAGTGCATGCATCATGCATGCATTTTACTCACTCTGCCGTGTATCGAAAATGCATGCTGGTTGCCGTACCTTTCCCCGATGCTTCGATATGCGTCTTTGACAGATTTGATCTAGCTGGACATGGGGAGTCTGCAATCTGTCACATTTTGGTTTACCTGTTGGGAGAAATTGATGCGTTTGCCCCTAGCTGTGGAAGATCTCCATGGTGTTTGAGGTGCAACATGGAGAGAAATGGTACTGAAGAACGTGGTACTTGGTTGTACTCTACGAGATATGCCAGAAGCTTGTACTGTTTCCATAGCCGCATGCGTGCCTCGCATTGCTAAGCATACACCTTGATCGTTTGCTTCTCGTCAACTGGACTAGGCCTTCCTTCATTTCCGTGTATTGGCGCATCTTCCAATCCTGCCCTCTGGCTCAAAAATCAAACATGTTCCCCATGCCGTCGTCAAAGTCCATAGCACCCAGCGGGTTCTCCAAACGACCCAAATCGACAACGCTGTCATCAACGACATCGCTGAAAGAATTCTCCAGAGCCTCCTGCTTGACAAGACTTGGCTTCGGGGTCTTCTTGCTCGGCGTGCTCTTGCTGATGCGGCCGTTGGAGACAGCTAATGATCTTGGTCAGCAACTCGTGGAACGAAATTTTTGCAATAGGGGGCAGTATGCTTTCAACTCACACTCGAGAGCGGCGGCGGACTTCTTCGGAGTCCTCGGCGGCTTGGAAGGCGACTTGCGAGAAGAAGTCACTTTGACTTGTTTGCCATCCCGGACTGCTTCCTGGAGCCCTTTGGCACGCCGTTTGACTGGGCGCAGACGGTTCTCGATCGTATCGTACGTGGCTCCGAAGTGGGTTGCTACGCTGCTAATGTCGACCTGTGTCTTGATTAGTTGGCGTATTTGACGAGGAAGTAAGGAGTATTGTACTTTGATGCCGGTAGCGAAGATGGCAGCAACGAGCTTCTCCCAAGCGTCGACTGAGTCCCAGGCAACTTGTCCCTTACCAGGCATGATTGAGGCTGACTTGGGTAGTTTGATGTTTGTGTTTGGAAGCGAGTTTCGGGTGCAAATGGGACCACAGGAATCAACGAGAGTAAACTTGAAAGCCAGCAAGTGTGCAAGAGATTGAGAGAGGAAGGTAAAGTAAAAGAAGTGGAAGCAAGATGTGAGTCTCGTGAAGCACTGGTGAAGTGACGTTAGATCGCAGCAGAACTGCTGCCACGACTGCCTAACACATGTGAAAAACGCGCAGTGAGTCTCGACAGCAGTCACTGTAACAGAACGAGGTCTGAGCTAATGTCGATGCCGTCGTACCAATTCATGTAAGTATGTGACAGAATGCATGTCTGCCTGTTGCTCTTTGCAACTCGCCCACGTTGGCTGCTTGTAAGCAAATCACAGTCTCGACAATCATGTTTCACAAAAGTGCCATGCATGCACTATACGCCTCCGCCCGCGACGACGTGTTCGAGTTCTGCCCATAAAATGTGAGAGATCACGTCTTCCATGCTTGTGGCGTCGGCTTCCTTGAGCCGCGAGCCGCCGCCATGCAGGGCAATCTCGACATGTCAGTTCCAGAAACCCGGATTGCTTTCCACGCGAAGCACAAGATGTGACAATATATGCAATGCATAAAAACAAACGCAAATGTGGCGTGAGACGTGAGATTGTCATTCCTCTATTGTGCTGCCAGACCGCTCTTGGTGCCCACAATGCTCACAACATCCTCGTCTGCAACCAGGTGACCCATTCCCACTCTCTGCGGCACGTGTTTCGCACTCGCGCCCCACACGAGAGCATACTTGAAGCTGTCCTTCAGCGTCCTGTGGATCGCATCGCAGACGTCTTCGATGTTGCTGTTGGCTCTCACGATGAGGGCCTCGTCGAATGACGGCTCGACGCCCTTGCGTTTGGTGTAGATGCGCATGAGCTGCAGCTCCTCCCAGCATCTTTCGACAACCTCCTGAACTCCGAGATCAAGCTCACACGACATGACAGCTGTGTTTGGCTCGCGTGCGAGATTGTCAAGGTGCTCTAAGCTGATGCTGTCGATCTTGTTGTAGACGTAGAGACACTTGATGTAAGTCCTGTGGTCTTTCATGATGACGTCGATGAACTGGTCGACGGTGGCTGGAAAAGAGTTAGTGAGTGCTCTTCGGTGCATCCTTTCAAGCATTGTGACTACAAAGTATAATGGTGTTCAAACATACCTTCTTCATCACGCACCAGGACCTCGCAGTTCAGAATGCGGTAATCCTTCAAGATGTTGTACAGCATCTTCTCGTCCAGGTGCTTGGGCGGGGTTTGGAAGGTGATTTTGACACCGCCCGCCTTCTTTGGCTTGAGGTAGATGTTCGGAGGCTCCTGGTTAAGTCTGATACCCACAGCTTCTAACTCTGCCTCCAGAAGCGCTCTCTGCTCGGCCCGTTTGGTTGCGTCGAGTACCATGACAATCATGTCGCTGGTCTGAATTTGGTTAGCAAACCACGCAGCATAACCAAATGACGACAAAGCGCACCTTTGCTGCTGAGATGACTTGTCTTCCACGGCCTTTTCCCTCTGAAGCGCCCTCGATGATACCAGGCAAATCGAGAATTTGGATTTCAGCACCGCCATATTCGAGCACACCAGGAATGGCCGTGAGCGTGGTGAAAGAGTATGCTGCAATCTCTGACTTCGTCTTGGTGATCTTCGAGAGGAACGTTGATTTACCGACAGAGGGGAAACCGACCAACGCTATTCTCGCGTCACCAGATTTCGAGACGTCGAATCCCTGGCCACCAGCACCTCCTGCTCCTTGGGCAGGCTCAAGCAGCTGTGCTCGTAGACGGGCGAGCTTTCTGTTGGTGTTGTCAGAATCAGCTTCAAATGACCGTCAAGGTCGTCGCACATACCCTTTCAACAGACCAAGATGATAATCTAGCTATAATCAGTGGATATTCACACTAAAACGGGTTGGATCAATTTACTTGTCGCCTTGTTCTCTGTGAAGTGTTAGTGAGACTCATTCGCCACATGATTTTAAGTCATGAGGATGCATACTCTGTGTCCTCGCCATCTCATCCTCAATCCTACAAAGCTGTCAGAAAAGCATGACACATCAATGATCGTCCTGAAGACATACTCCTTGATCTTGTCCGTGATGTTGACCATTTTGGCGTATTATGGCTCACTGAGAGCGATCGTGACTGGCTTGCTGATGACCTTGTTTCTAGTCTGGCTGAGTCTTCTAGATGATGTATATTCCGCTCAGTCCAGTAAACGTGTTTGGTGTATTGTTATATGCTCGCCGTTGTGGCCGCCAGTCAGTATGCGGGCGTGAGTTGCGCTGTCGCAGAAATGTCGCTGAACGAGGAATTTGGGTGGGGGAGAAACGAGCCGAATCGGGTAGGTTCAGCGCCAGCCGCGTCCTCCTGAGAAACGGGTCAGGCGCTCCAACTCTTTTCCTCCAGGCTTTCTGGCTATCTACTACTGACCTTTGCTAGTCAGTCGACAATGTGCTGAGGTGCTCATCTTTCGAGGCAACTGTCTCATAATACAACATGGATTCCGAGCCTCGTTCCTACGGTAGCCGCCGGCCGTCGGCCGTGATCGATGACGAAGGATGGCAGCGAAGACGAAGCGCCATGTACCGTCGCGAGTCGAATCTCAGCGAGGCCAGCATTTTCAACGACGTGGAAATGGCGCAGGATGAGGTCTTCTCAGGCCCAATGAGCGAGAGTGTTCCGACCGCGACCAGTATTTTCTCCCATCGCAGACCGAGGGCTGATTCCACGACGAGCTTTGCCTTCTATGAGGATGACCGCGATTCTGTTTCTGGAGAATGGTCTGACGAAGACGTGGTGTTCGATGAGCAAGATGAGCTCGACGATGTGGAACGCCAAAGCTATGATGAACAAGAGGACGTGTCTTTTGAACAAGATGGCGGCGAAGATGATTTGGACAGAGAGAGCCAAAGACCGGCTCGGAGCAGGCATTCCTCGGGCTTCTCAAGAACATCCAGAAGGTCGGGTTCGTCAAGAGGCTCAAAGTCTCCGGGAAGAGGATCGATCGAACGCCCGCTCTTGAGTAGGCACTCGTCTGCTGGCTCGGATACTAGTGGATATCGATCCGGCGGTCGTGTCAGCCAGAAAATCTACATTCATACTGAGGACATGACCATTGTGGTGGCTGGCTTCAAGACTTCCGTTATTGGATTTGCACTGTACTTGTGCATCTGTGTGCTTACCGGAGGTCTTGGTTACTTGATCTTCCGATGGCTACCCAAATGGTATGTTGGCTTCACAGGCAAGCCGACTCCCCTTGGCAAATGCGATTGGGTCGTGGTTGAGAACCAGTGGGGAGAAATGGCCGTCCAAGACCTGAAGGTTCTCGAGTTTGGAAACTCACTCTCCTCAGTGTTTGGTCATACTGGGAAAGGCAAGATGCAAGACTATGATGAATACGATGATCCAATCATGGATGAGCTACGAATTCTGGATTACCGCTATATTCGATTCTGTTTTCACCCGCTGAAGGACAAACTGGTACCAGGCAACACATGGCAAGATCCTGCCTGGACAGATGTGACTGCAGCCAAAGCAGGCCTGGACAGCGACGAGCAGGAAAATCGGGAGCGCATATTTGGTAGGAACGTCATTGACATCGAGCAGAAGACGACCGGTCAGCTGTTGATGGACGAGGCATTCCACCCTTTCTATGTCTTTCAGATCGCAAGTTTGTTCCTTTGGTCTGTCGATGAGTACTACTACTACGCCGCTTGCATCTTCATCATCTCGGTGGTCAGCATTACTACGACACTCCTTGAAACGAAGGCCACGATGAAACGTCTACGGGAGATTTCTCGTTTCGATTGCGACATCCGCGTCCTGCGCAGCGGCTTTTGGCGTTATGTTGATTCCGGCGATCTCGTACCCGGAGATGTATACGAAATCACGGATCCGAATCTCGGACAGTTTCCTTGCGACAGCCTGCTCCTATCTGGTGATGCAATCGTCAACGAAAGCATGTTGACCGGCGAATCTGTGCCCGTCTCAAAATCGCCATCCACCGACGAGACTCTCGAGCTTTTGAACCTTGCAGCTTCCAATATTCACCCTGACGTTGCACGGCACATGCTGTTCGCCGGTACAAAGATTATTCGCGCAAGAAGACCACAGGACGACAAGAGTGACGAAGCAGCTGCCCTTGCTTTAGTCGTGCGAACTGGGTTTAACACCACGAAGGGCGCCCTTGTCCGATCGATGCTCTTCCCTAAACCGTCAGGCTTCAGCTTCTATCGTGACTCCTTCAGGTACATCGGAGTGATGGCTTGTATCGCTGCCGTCGGCTTCGTTGCATCCTTCATCAACTTCGTGCGCCTAGGACTAGCCTGGCACCTGATCGTGGTTCGCGCACTGGATCTCATCACAATCGTCGTCCCGCCAGCTTTGCCTGCAACACTCACCATTGGTACTAACTTCGCCTTGTCTCGTCTGAAGGGAAAGCAGATTTTCTGCATCAGCCCGCAAAGAGTCAATGTTGGCGGTAAACTGGACATCATGTGCTTTGACAAGACTGGAACGCTCACCGAAGATGGCCTCGATGTCCTTGGTGTGAGAGTCGTCCAGAGACCTCACAACCGCTTCGGTGACATTCTCACCGATGCAAACGAGTTGCTCCCGGGAGCCACCTACGAGCGCGACCCAACCATGGATTACAACGCCAACAAGGCCATTCTGTACACCATGGCGACCTGCCATTCTCTTCGTGTCGTGGATGATGAGTTCATTGGAGACCCTCTCGACCTCAAGATGTTCGAGTACACTGGCTGGCAATTCGAGGAGGGTTCCGAACGACCTGCTGCGGGTGATGAGGACGACGATACTTCTCTCACGCCTTCGGTAGCACGTCCACCACCAGGTTTGGAGCTCGACTTGGATGAGGAAAGGGACTCTCCTAACAGCCGCCGGCCTATCGAGCTTGGTATCCTAAAATCATTCGAGTTCGCATCGCAATTGCGCCGTGCCAGTGTTATCGTTCGCCAATTTGGCGAGAAGAGCGGAGACGTATACGTCAAGGGCGCCCCTGAGGCGATGAAAGGCATCTGTCGGCCTGATAGCTTCCCTCCGGACTATGACGAGCTTCTGGCTTACTACACCCACAGAGGCTTCCGTGTCATCGCATGCGCTACCAAGCACATCTTCAAACTCAACTGGCTGAAGGTGCAAAAGATGAAGCGTGAAGAAGCAGAGTCTAACTTGGAGTTTGCTGGCTTCATCGTTTTCGAAAACAAGCTCAAGGAGGTCACCACTGATATCATCACTGAGCTCAGAGAAGCCAACATCAGAACAGTGATGTGCACTGGTGACAACATCCTTACTGCCATCAGTGTTGCCAGAGAATGTGGCGTCATTGACCGCACTGCTCACTGCTTCGTCCCTCATTTCGCAGAAGGAGATTCTCACACGGCACTTTCCAAACTCGTATGGGAAAGCGTTGACAACCCTATGTACCAACTTGACGAGAACACATTGAAGCCTCTGCCACCACCTGCAGAGCACGACTCTTCCTTGCCTTATGATGTTTCCAATCTGCGCAACTACTCTGTTGCGATCTCGGGCGACGTGTTCCGCTGGATCATCGACTTCGCTTCTGAGAAGGTACTCAGGGAGATGCTGGCCATTGGACAAGTCTTCGCGCGCATGTCACCTGATGAGAAGCATGAAATGATCGAGAAGTTCCAGAGCATTGACTACTCTGCCGGTTTCTGCGGTGATGGCGCCAACGATTGCGGTGCACTCAAGGCTGCTGATGTCGGCATTTCGCTCTCTGAGGCGGAAGCGTCGGTAGCAGCGCCTTTTACCAGCCGTATCTTCGATATCAGCTGCGTCCCAGAGGTCATCCGCGAAGGTCGCGCCGCGCTTGTCACCAGTTTCAGCTGTTTTAAGTACATGTCGCTGTACTCGGCTATCCAGTTCACCTCCGTCAGCTTCCTCTACGCCTCTGCTAGCAACCTTGGCGACTTTCAATTCTTGTACATCGACCTGCTTCTGATTCTCCCAATCGCCATCTTCATGGGATGGTCAGGTCCATATGCACAGCTCAGCAAGAAGCGACCCACGGCAAGCTTGGTCAGCCGCAAGGTCCTTGTGCCGCTTCTGGGGCAGATCCTACTCTGCATTCTCACGCAACTCTGCGGTTGGCTAGTCGTTCGTCAACAATCATGGTACCAGCCACCTGTACTTGACAAGGAACATTCGAATTCCGAAAACAGCCAGAACACCACTCTGTTCACCTTGTCGTGCTACCAATACATCCTGTCCGCTGTGGTTCTCAGTGTCGGCCCGCCTTTCCGCCAATCCATGGGTCAGAACTTGCCTTTCGTCATCACCATGGGTGTCACTCTCGCGATCAGCTCGTACATGCTTTTTGATCCCGCTCCATGGCTTGCGGACCTCATGGAGCTGACCTGGATGAGCGTCGATTTCCGACTTTTCATCCTTGCGTTGGCGGCAGCCAGTTTCTTGTGCTCTTATCTGGCAGAGAAGAAGATCTTTCAACCTTTGGCGGCTGCCATTGGCAAGCTTCGCGTTAAGCTTGGTGGGAAAAAGAAGAAGAGAAAGGAATATAAGCTTATCCTGGAGGGTATGCGTTTCTGATCTCATGTAACATATCGACTCAGGTATTGTTCGCACATAGGTCATGTACAAGACCCATTTTTCAGACACCTAATTATCACTGTGTGATCGTCGTCCAGAATCTCGCGTCTTGGTGACCTACCAGACCAAATCCTTGACCACACGCTCCGCTACCTCCAATATCCTCTCCTCTTGTAGCCTCCTTCCTGTCAACTGCAAGCTAATGGGCATCTCATGCACAGCCGCGGCGTCATACTCCTTCGCAGTCATCTCATCCATTTCGCCCAACGCCTTGAAATCTCCGGGTACAACATCCAATTCCTTGTCAACATGCAAGCCCGTCGGGAAAGACACAGAACTGTAGTCCAGAATGTTAAACACGCCAGTGTAACCAATATACTTGAACTCGCCGTTCTTCACCGCGGCGTACGGGGTCGTCGGCAGCAAGATCGCATCAACACCGTTGCTCGCGGCCCATTTGTCGAGGTACATCTTGCTGAGGTCGGTCCGCTGCCTCTGCAGCTGCCACAAATCGTACACGCCGAGCTCAGTGGCGGTCTCGTACGCTTTCATCTCTGGGCGGAAGGGCTCGTTGCCCTCTTCCAGGATCTTGCGGATGCTCTTGCCGCCGTCTGCGAGGAAGAATTTGCCGATGAGCTCGAGCGCTGTGCTGTGCCCGCTGGCGTCCCATTCGACGATTTCGTGGCCGCGGGATTTGAGCTGGGCGGCGACTTCGCGAAGGGCACGAGCGACTGGCGGAGTAGGCTGGACGACGTTGTCATGCCACAGGACGGCGATCTTGAGGCGTTCGGGGAGCGTGACTGGACGCCAGGGGATCTCGATGCATTTCGGATCTTTGAGCCATGGGCCCGCGTCGACGACGCTTTTGGCGAAGAGCTTGAGGTCTTCCACAGACCGAGCCATGGGACCGTGGACACTCCCTACGGCTTCCTGGCCAGCCATGCCGCTGCGAGCGTCGAAGTGGGGGAATCGGCCGTAAGATGGGCGGATGGTGAAAATGCCAGTCATCGCTGCCGGGATCCTGAGGGAGCCGCCAATGTCTGTACCTACACCCAGTGGGCTGCCGAACGCGGTGATCAGAGCGGACTCTCCGCCGGATGAACCACCGGAAGTGAGATTGCGGTTGCGAGGGTTGACGGTTCTATGCAGGTGTCAATCAACGTGTCGGTTTTCTGGGGATTGCTGGCTTCCTCACCTTCCATAGCAGTTGTTGACCGACTCTGCTATCATCATGGCAGTAGGTACGTTAGTCTTGACGTAGGCTACCGCGCCCAGATCGCGCAGGACTTTCACGATGGTACTTTCTTCCTGCACTGGTTCGTCCGCCCAAGCACAAAAGCCCGTGGCGCTGGTCTTTCCGATAATGTTGAAATTGTCTTTGAGAGAGATAGGTAGACCATGGAGCGGACCTACGGTCTTGCCGGTCTGCTTGAAATGGTCGTCTAATTGCCTTGCCCTCTCTACCGCTTCGTCGAACATCGTCACGGTAAGGCAATTGGTCTACTCGCAAATATCAGCACGACTTTCTCGAGCGACAATGATCAGGTGAACGACATCCATACCAACTGATGCGCGACGGCTGCTCTCTTACAGAAAGCTCTAGTGACATCCTCTGCCTTCCATTCCCCGGCTGCAACGTTCTTGACGATACCAGTCGCAGACGTTGTAGTGATCGAGATTTCGCGCTCTGAGAACAGTTCAGATTCGTATGCGAATCCCATAACATCAAGCTGCTCCGCCGCCGGTAGCTTTTCTGCCGGAATCCGCCATTGCGAGGGTATTGAATCGCTGAGTCTTGCGCGAGCTTGTTTGCCGACTTCTTCCCAGGACATGATGTTATATCAAATGTCTTCGAATGTAGTTCTCGTTGAGTACTAGCTGTGGCGAGTTGCAATGGCGCTGGACGATCGTCGCGTGTCAGAAGTACGATCTCTGGTTCCAATCAAATGATGTTTTGGGCCTTCGATGATGGGACAGTTGTTATGTTCTGTTATATATTTGTTGCTTCGGCGTAGTGCCTCCGCCTATCTCTGTGGATAGGCGGCGGGGTTCGATAGCTTTTGCCGAGAGGCTATCAAAGGTGGGACGAACGACAGATATTCGGATCGCCTTACGTTTGCTTAATATATCCGTGAATATCGTGATTCGAAACGTCAGATATTCGACTGTATGCTGTTTGACCTGAACTTCATCAGATGTCAGTTTTACGTATACCTAGCAATGTAGACCGAGCCTCGCGCTCATTCGCGAGGTCGGCCAATGGTGATACCGAGGCTGTGAGGGTGTGTGGCTTTCGACGTTGCCGCTGCTGTCACACTCTGCACACATGAGGACGCCTGTAACAAGGCTTTTGGTGTTTTCACGTGTCTGTCTTCTCTACTGTACGACAACTTGCTCAAGTGATTTCTCTGTTACCACAACGTAATACCTCCAGTGAAATGCCAGACCTGCACACATGCACCACGTGATTTCATCCCCAGTTCCCCGCCATCAAAGGCAGTACCCAAGAAGGCCACAACCAACGAGGCAATGCTCATCAAAGCCTAACGAATCGCAGGCTACTGCAAGGACGGGTTGAACAGAAACCCCTCTGGCGCTTTGGTCGACTTACAATCGAGGCTTCTCGGAGCCCACCTTGATATGAGTGAAGATTGATGACGGCACAGACAGAACGAAGAACATTGCATGCACAGAGCGGCACTTCCTATCGGTCCGAATGGCAGGCCTCCAATATCATTGATTAGAAAAGAACAACCCCTCAAATCCTTCGACAGTCTATCGGTCTTGGAATTTCTTGGACTTCGTCTTGTTCGTAGAACCAAAACGAACGACCTCAGCCGCTCACAGCGCCCAGTACGCCTTAGTATCAAGGCTGCAGGATGAGCTTCCCGCCATCTGGAAAAGCGAGCAGCCTTGTGACCTTTTTTGGGACTTTGCAAATGTGATTTCTCATGCTCTCGAAAGCCTGCTTGAATTGCTTCTCAGCATTCGAAAAAGGACCACCTGCCCACAACTTCATTCGCACTTCGGCGGCATTTGCTTCAGAAAACAAGGGATACGCTCTAACAGTGTTACTTTCGAAGATCTCATCCTAAAATCATTCACATGGCAATCACGGCGTCAACACGCTTAAGCTGAGGGATACGCGGGACACCCCTGACCCGTTCTACCCCATGTGGCTACCCCAAAGAAGGTTCATACCCCATGGCACGCTCTTACGCCGAGATGCGAATGAGCAGTGTGACCTGTAAATGCCTCGTAGCACTCCAGTCACATCGCCAAATGAGACGCACTCGCTTGTCCTGGTCTGCATGAAGTTGTCCCGGCGTTCTTGGAACTTACGTGCCGCAAAATCTTGAGCATGCCGGACTCGTGGCATATATAATCGTAGAGAACATCCGGTAGGAGTATCACGCTCTTCCAATCTTCATTCCTCGCTGGCATCTCTATCTTCCATTCGGACTAAGATTTGATACACAAACAACGTTGGCTGAGGTAATCTTCGATCATGGGCTTCGGACTGAACAAGCCTGAGGATGCGGCGGGCGCTGTACGTTGTCTCATTGCCATCATCAAACTATTACGATTATGCTCACGCCGCATAGGCCTGGCCGGCTATCGCTATCGGTCTGTTCGTTGCCTTCGGAGGCGTGCTCTTTGGCTATGATACTGGTACCATCAGCGGTATCCTTGCCATGCAATTGGTAAGGCTAGAGTCCGACATTGAGAGCCCGTCGTATATGCTAACACATAAGCAGTGGGTCTCGCAGCTCTCGAAGACTTGATCTTACTTGAGCCACTAACACAATCACCCTTAGCTGGCAAGATTCCTTCTCAACAGGCAACAACGAGAGGGTCACCTCCTCTCAAGAGTCCCTGATCGTTTCCATTCTCTCGGCTGGAACTTTCATCGGCGCCTTGTCCGCTGCTCCCGTTGCTGACCACTTGGGGCGTCGATGGGGTATCATCAGCAGCTGCGCGATCGTGTTCAACCTCGGAGTCATCCTACAGACCGTCACAGCCGGAAGCCAGGAAATGTTTGTTGCCGGACGATTCTTTGCCGGCTTCGGTGTTGGATTGATTTCGGCAATGGTCCCTCTTTACCAATCCGAGACCTCCCCCAAGTGGGTTCGAGGAGCGATCGTCGGAGCATACCAACTTGCTATCACAATCGGCTTGTTCCTGGCAGCCATTGTGAACTACGCTACGAGGAATCGCGATGATACCGGATCATACCGCATCCCGGTTGCAGTGCAGTTTGCGTGGTCGCTTATCATTTGTGTTGGACTGTTCTTCCTCCCGGAGACTCCCCGTTTTCTCATCAAGCAGGACAAACATGATGAGGTCAGTGCCCTGATATGACATGTACTGTCTTGATTCTGACATGACAACAGGCGGCGAAATCGTTGTCAAAATTGCGTCGTCTGCCGACAGACCATCCGGCTATAGTGGAAGAGCTTGCAGAGGTTGCTGCGAACCATAGTGAGATACATACATTCTGAGCCAAGTCTCGCGACTGATCCGAAAATCAACTCTAACCTCCTGACAGACTACGAGATGAGCGTGTCCAAAGCCACCTACCTCGACTGCTTCCGTGGCGACATCGGCAAGCGCCTCTTGACCGGCTGTGGACTCCAGGTGATTTCGCACCAGACTGCAACTTTCGCAACGGTCCACGTCTAATCCTTTTGCAGGCCCTCCAACAACTGACCGGCGTAAACTTCATCTTCTACTATGGCACGGCCTACTTCGAGCGCAGCGGCTTCGAAAACCCATTCATCATCCAAGTAGTAACCAAGTAAGCAAGGCCGAACGATCTCACAAAACCACCAACCCTCCCAATCAAACCAACTCGCTGACAACGCCCCAGCTGCGTCAACGTAGTCTCAACATTCCCCGGCCTCTACCTCGTCGAGAAAATGGGCCGGCGCAACCTCCTCCTCATGGGCGCCGTGGGCATGTGCGTGTGCCAGTTCATCGTGGCCATCGTGGGCACTACGGCAGGTACAAGCGATCTGCCCGCGCAGCAGGCCGCCATCGCTTTCGTGTGCATTTATATCTTCTTCTTCGCCTCCTCCTGGGGCCCTGTGGCTTGGGTCGTCACGGGTGAGCTGTTCCCGCTCAAAGTGCGCGCGAAATGTCTTTCCATGGTGAGTCGGCTCCAATGCAAATCCCACCCCTCAAGGACTCTCAAGACTAACAATACGCCCAGACAACAGCTACCAACTGGCTCCTCAACTTCATCATCGCCTTCGTCACACCCTACATGGTCGACGAAGACCAAGGCAACCTGCAATCGCGGGTGTTCTTCATCTGGGGCTCGTTCTGCTTCTTCTGCATCGCTTTTGTGTGGACCATGATTTACGAAACGAAAGGGCTGGCGCTTGAGCAGGTCGACGAATTGTACGGCACGGTCACCAAGGCTTGGAAGAGCAAGGATTTCCGTCCGACGATTTCGTTCCTGGAAGTGCAGGGCGCCGCGAGGAAGGGCAGTTTGGCGGAGTTTGAGGAGGAGAAGAGGAGGAGGCAGAGCGAGGATGCGGCGGAGGGGAAGAGGGAGGGTGGTGCTGCTGGGAAGTAGAGGTTGGGTGTCGAAGGGGATGCGTTTGGAGTTGGATGGATGGACTTTGGTGGTCGTCTAGTATATCGCGATAGGTCGTACTGGCTTCACTGGTTGATCGAGGCATGGAAATTCTGTTGAGAAGAGAGGTGCCCATATCAAGAGATGAAACTTGTTAGAATGTTGGGTATATTATCTTCTCACCAAATCTGCTCGGTTTAGAGCAAGATCTGATCATCAAGTAGCCACAGCCCGATCTACTGCCTCTGCTTCTTCTTCTCCGGCCCATCCTCCTCCTCATCGCTGACCTCGGCATAAATCGTCTCCGGCTGCGTCTCCTTCCACGCATTCGTAAAAAGAGGATCATTCTTCGCCTTATCGGCATACTTCAACAGAGCCTCGCGAGGATCCTCGTCACGCAAGTTGCTGAGCGGAATTTGGCTTTTGACATACCCTTCGTCCGGATTGCCCTTTGCGAACGGCGTGGTTTGGGGTACGTGCGGGCGTCTGGGATCTCTGCTGCGGCCGGAGGCGGTGAGGCCGACGTTCGGATGGCGCGCGGCGTAGGAGGTGGCGGAGGGTGCAGAGCCGCCGGGGAGGATGACGGCGTCGTTGGAGATGCCTTGCGAGAGGTCGGTGGTGAAGTTCGGGTCGTCGTCGATGTGCCGGCGTTTGGGCGCGCGAGACATGACGAAGTTGGCGCCGGCTGTGGAGGTGTTGGGGTTGTAGAGGATGTGGGTTTCGCCGTTCGCAGAGCCGGTGATAATTTGGTTGATTTTGGGGTGCCAGGTAGCGGTTATGAGAGCAGACCCGGGCGTGACAGGTGTGACGAGTTCAGGGCGCAGCGTCGCAGGGTTGAGGATATGAAGGTGACCACTATCTGACCCTGTGATGATGTTGGCTGAATTTGGCGAGAAACGAATGCTCGTCGATGCATATTGTGATGAGGTCGAGGCATGGGAGATGGTCGCCAACGGCTGCTTGAATTTGCGGGTGTCCCAAGTCTTGATCGTATCGTCGCCGCCTCGAGTGACCACCAACCTCCCATCTGCACTGATATCCACACCACTGGTCCAGGTGTTTGGTTGGTGAGCATCTCTAATCTCAGCTGCTGGTCTACTATACGGGCCTTCGCCACTCCACATAGACATGGTGCCGTCCAGAGCCGTGGCCACAAGTATGTTGTTGCCGCCTTGCATTGGCGAACCCCATGCGACCGCAGTCATTCGTGATCGTCCAGCTGAGCCAGCGGCTCTTGATTTGTGTACGATGACCTCTTTCTGGCTCCGGGAGTTGTTGATATCCCAGATCCGCAGCGTGCTATCCGTGCCAGCGGTTACGCACAGGTTGCGATCCGTGGGATGCCATGTGCCTGTTGTGACCTCCGAGATGTGACCTTTAGTGTTATGCATGTCGCGCAGGTACATATCACCTTTGACAAAATCCACCAGGATATCCCCATCTCTTGAAAGAATTTTTGCCTGCGGCAGCGCGGTCGTTGCGAGTATGTGACCGGCAGAGATCGGGTTGAAGATCACCTGGTTGATTGGATGGCTCTCGGCATTCGACGATCCTTTCGATTCGGTAGGATCAACTGATTTGAACGCTCGTATGGTGGTCGGCGTCATTGACGCGAAGTCGTGGAATTTGAGCATGCAATCCATAGAGCCAGTCACCAGTCGTCCTCCTGCTGGATCCAGAGTAGCTGCTGTGACAGCCTTGTCGTGGGTTTTGAGGAGCATCTCGTGAGAGACGGGAAACTCGTCTTCATCATCACTGTCATCATCATCGTCGTCGTCGCTATCGTCGTCACTGTCCTTCTCTTTCTTCGCAGCCTTGCCAGATCGTGTCCCATCATTCCCCGACTCTTGCGCGACAGTCCTCCTCGTTGAATCCACCTGCCTCTTCACACTTTCGTCTTTTGGCGCATTTCGTGACTGCTTTCCAAATGAAGATGTGCCCAGGAACTTCTGCAGCTCTTCGTTCTGCTCAACCTCTGGTTCCAAGTCGCTTTCCATGATCGCGTGTCTCGTCCAAAGTGAAGGTTCACAGTAAAGCGGAGAAGGAACAGCAAGAAAAGGAAGCCACTTACAGCTGCTGTCTCTTACTCGCGTGCTCGCGCAAGATGTTAGATCACTTCAAGCAAATAGATGTTGAAGAGTGACAGCAGCAACAGTAATAAAAGTTAAAGGCCGAGCAAACCCTCAGGCCCGACGTCAGGCGAGCAAGCGAGCAAGCAAAGAGCCTCGGACTCTTGGCCAGTCTCCACCTCGAACCAAACTCCACCCTCGCGCCGCTCTTAGCCCTTTCGCCGCGGCGAGAGATAAACGTGGTCTTGATTTCTCGATTCTCGGGGGAAAGAGTCAAATGGAACTTCTTCACCACGCCGCCAACCTCTACCACTCATTCAACCACCTCAAGTACTCTCTGTTCGAAGCTCAAGACGAAATGGCCGAGACGGCATTCAGCAGAGCGACCGAAACGGTCGAATTCCTGCGGCTCAAGTTGCCCGCTGCGCTCGCGAAGCCGAGGGTCGCGATTGTGTGTGGCAGCGGGCTTGGAGGTCTCGTCTCGACGCTGAATGAGGGTGACAGAGAGGAGTGGGCGTACAAGGATGTGCCTAATTTCCCTCAGAGTACAGGTGAGTGATGTGCATTTTAACGACGACGAGAGCGAAAGTCAAGCACGAGTCAGAGATAAGAGGACATCAGAATTGAGATATTGATATGTTGCACAGTGGCTGGTCATGCAGGCAAACTTATATTCGGAACGCTGGGCAAGGAGCAAGTCCCTGTCATGCTTTTAGTTGGCAGAGCGCAGTCAGTAGCGACCAACCTTTGTAGTCTACCGAAACATGCGCGCTCATTCTTTTCTATTCTAGTTTCTACGAAGGCCACGCGATGGAAGCCGTCACCTTCGCCACCCGCGTGTGCAAAGTCATTGGCGTCGAGACAATGCTCTTGACAAATGCAGCGGGAGGACTTAACCCCTCCTACGCTGTCGGTGACATCGTTTGCCTGAACGACCACCTCAACTTGGCCGGCCTCGTGGGCTTTCACCCTCTGCGTGGCGCCAACGAGGAAGACTTCGGCGTCAGATTCCCTCCCTTGTCGGATGCTTACGATCTGCAGTTACGCCAGCATGCACACCAAGCCTGGAAAGACCTGCGCAGCCAATCACCCAGCGACCGTAAGATGCACGAGGGTGTGTATGCATATGTCGCTGGGCCTAGCTACGAGACGCGATCGGAGTGTCGACTTCTGCACGGACTTGGCGCCGACGTTGTTGGTATGAGCACCGTGCCGGAGATTGTGGTGGCAAGACACAGTGGTATGCGTGTCCTCGCCTTCAGCCTTGTCACCAACAACGCTGTTCTGGAGAAGGTACCCAGAG